>JAHWFP010220789.1:39284-57973 GCA_023313725.1 Lithobius niger | reverse complement strand
GTTGTATGGGTTAATCCATTGTTGCCTCACAAATGCCACCATACGACGATGCAGCGATGAACTAAAGTGCCACATCCATTAGGCTTGTACAGCCTTCTGCACAGAACTACTTAGCCACTTCCGACTGAACGCATCCATGCAGCAACGAAATAAGTACAGAAACAAGATGGCAGCTTCCCACGACAAAAGGTTTGATCATATACTACAAACACAGCCGTGTTTATATAGTTACATTTGATCTACTGAAACCACAAAACTGCAAGCAGGTAGAGTAAATAAGGCATAGCCATGAATTCTATTCATCAATTAGTTTGTTTGCCAATAAAACCTTGGTAACGTTTTTTTCAGCGAATTGAATGATTACGGCGATCGAGTGGCGATGACAGTGGCCTTTTTTTTTTTTTTTTTTTAGCAGTATAGCAGCTTTTTTGCCAGGTGTTCTTTTGGTCATCTAGACCAAAAGAAAGTGACGTATATGTGACGTAGGCATTTAGTAAACTTCTATAGGTGCTGCACTACTGCAAGAAAAACCTTCGGAGCACGCAATGATCGAGATTAGTTCCAGACAGCCTAGATGCTGTAATCTTTTAGCAACATTCACAACCGGGACTTACTCCATCCTGGACGCCAGATTTAAAATAGAAAAAAAAAGTGCAAATACAGTTTAGCTTAAACCAACGAAAATACCCAGATAGTAGTAATGTGCCATTTATCGAACATTTCAGTCTTTGTAATATATCGGAATGCTTTATACGGGTTTTAGTATCGTTAACTTTGCTGTAACAGGGCATTTTTTAACATAGTAACTGCTACTCCAAGTGGAGCACCAGCCTTCACGATTGGAGCACCAATTAGCATCTTGGAGCAGCGGAGCACCAGCCGTTGCAACCCTTTTCCTCAAAGTTCAAAATCATTTTTTCGTTTCAAAAAATCATTACGATAAAAAATTAAATTATGGCGAAATGAATACGTGCAGGTTGTTTTCCGAAACTCCAGATGCCTCAACCCAATATAATAGTTGAAACATGACACCTGAAAACATGAGGCTGGCAATGGCACATGTGTCCAAAGCGCACGTTCATTCATGCTCATTCACTGGCATCGCTGAGTGTTATACCAAAGCCTCCTAAGGTAAATAAAGCAAATTTTAAATGTAAAATTTCTGAGAACTTGAGTGCGAAAAAAGTATTCATACCGCCACCCCTGCCCTCCATTTCTGTATACCCTAAGGCCTCAATCATGCCCTTTTTCACTATTTGGAGCACCACTTCATATTCCTTAAAAATGCCCTGTGCTGTAAGGAATTTCAGAAGCATTTGACATCTTTCGTAAGCCCTATGACAATGAAACCTAACGTGTTTACATGTGAAAATTACGATCAGACAACGAATCAACACCATTGTTTAAACACGGGAGTAGAGAGAGTCAGTTGGGATTTGCAACTAGCGTGCGAAGCAGGTTCCATCTCCCATCACAAACGAGCCGACCGTGACGTCATTCTCATCGTCACGTTCAACAGAAACAGTGCGAGAAAAGCAGAATTGTATGCATTCAATTTATGATAAATAGCTACAAGATTCAGCTTTAAAATATGGAGGCACTTACAATACGCACCTTACTCAATGTCGAGATAATACATTTTTTAAACATGGTGGACGTCTCCATGGTACAAAATAAAATAAAAAACTCGCCTTCGAACATGACGTCATTTATGACCTGCCTATGATTCGTCACTCTCAAGGTTTGGTTTTGCACAAGCGAAACCCGTAGCAAACCCAAACACCCTTCAATTTCTAAACCTTTATCAAGATTTATCAGAATTAAACATGCATACGAACTTTTGAAGTAACCTACTTAACTGCCGACAATCGTTTTTACGTTCTGGAGCGGTCTTCTGCAATAGAAAATGGACGACGTAGGTAGGGGCATTTCATCGGTTGAAATAAACCGATTTTCCAATATGGCGGCATTTCGCTCATCAAGAGAGCATGCGCAGAAATGAGCAAACGGCCCTCACGTGGAACTATGGGAAAATACGCGATTCAGACATAGCGTTAAGCGATAGCATGGCTGGAAAAAACAGTTGCAAATCCTAATTTACTCTACTCCCGTGGTTTAAGGAAGAATGATTCACCGGTAATCACACACATGAATGAGTAACATTGAAGTCTTTTACAGTGATGTTGTAGTACTTGCCCTCAAACGTTCTCCCCGTGATCGCAGTGTTGTTCATAACATCAGCACCATCTAACGGTCCCCCATGCGCTAATTGAAGGTCGAGGGAAACTGAATTCTCGTGCACAGAGAAGCGGATGATGCACCTTCCTTTACGACGCTGTTTTATTTACTCCAAGCTGTTGTTTGCAACCCTTCAGGTATTGAGGCGCCTCTTTTCATCGTTTTTTGTTGTTGTTGTAGTGTTTGAGTTCTGCAGGAAAGTAAATGCTAACCCGGTTTCAGATAGAAAATGGAGGCCTTCGCACTGAATGAAAATGTCGTCCGCCTCTGCGAAAAAGACTGTTTTATTTTAAAACAAATCTTCAACGAAATTCTTTTAGATTGCTAGATAAAACCTTTCCATGAACGATTTCTATCAACGATTTGAGAAATTACGGCTTGGAGTGTTGGTGGCCGCCATTTTTTACGTAGTTCGCTCTGTATTAATCCTCAAATACGTTATTTCCTTCACTACACTACTGCTATAGAGCAGTGACACGACGTAGTATTATTATATATAACTCTATGCTGGAGCCTTAATGGGTTAGCTGCAAGGGGCACTGCAGAGAGAAGCAGAAGGACGTCGTACTGATGCCGATGCTGTGAAGAGTGATTTCTTAGACCTAAAATGCGCGATTTTTGTTGTTGGAGAAAACAACGTTATTTTAAGCCTAAGAAATCCGCTCTTCCGTTGTTTTTCCCTCCATTTTTATGTAGTGCACCTTGTAGTTATCCCCTACAAAACCCATACTGGTGCCAAGCTGGTGCCAATATGGCGGCAAATGTCACTGCTCTATAGAACCGTGCAGTTATGCAATAACTACTGCATGCATGCACAAGCTGCACCACTGCAGGAAAAAGAACGTATGGAAACTTCTTTATCAAGAGATTTCAGCTCAACTATGAACTTCTCCGTTGGCACTAAACCTCCGTGAAGTTTATAAATTATGTGAGTGTATGGAGCTATTTCATTAGTTTTGCTTTACAGTTTTGCGTTAAAAACATGTTGTCGCAAACATGTTTTTACATTAGGAATTGCACCTACCTTGGTTGAAAAAGGTTGCCCATAGAAGAGACGACTGCATAAAAATTGAAATAAATAAATCGCTTGAAATAATACTAAGGAAAATCGGAAACAAGCCAACAGCGAAAAACATACACTAGAAATAACGTAGTTCAGTAAGCCACCTTTATGCACTTACGTTTCGTCGGAGTGGCATGACCCGGATTCAAACCGGCTATTTATTTATTTCTCCTTTATTGAGCCGTTTGAGTGTATGATTTGTCTTCCCTCTCCATTGTCTTTGGCCGAGTGAATTTCGGTCGAATGGAGCCCTGGTCACGGTTGTGACCTTAATAACGGGTCCAGTGAGTTATCTTTATGCCAGTTGAGGATGTGGCCATAGCGACTATGCAAGTGATCTGGGGGCGAACTGGGTAGCCGGTTCGAATCCGGGTCATGCCACTCCGACGAAACGTAAGTGCATAAAGGTGGCTTACTGAACTACGTTATTTCTAGTGTATGTTTTTCGCTGTTGGCTTGTTTCCGATTTTCCTTAGTAAAAATTGAAACACAGAAAATTATGTCTTGGTTGAGTTGACACATACAAAACAGCAAATTATATTTAATAAGTCTTATCACGAATTTAGAGGGTTGGCGAAAAGAATTTGTGACTGAGACCCCTGCTGAACCGTCTTAGATCAGTTTCAATTAGTTCCGTCCAAGTTTATAGAGGGCGCCATGTGTTTTATGTGGGAATTTCTACTCAGTTTACAGCTTAAACTAAACGAACCTAACTTGTATTTAATTATATTTTGAATAGCTTAGTTGTAATTTAGTTTACTTTAGATTTGGGCTGGAAAATGAGCAAAAATTACCAGATGGAACACGTGGCGCCCTCTGAAAACTCTGATGGAACTAATTGGTATGGATCTAGGACGCTTCAATAGTGACTTTTTAGAGTTACAAATTTTCCTCCCCAATCCTATAAATTCTTGGTCTTATTCATAACGGAAGATCGAGTCATTACATGAAATAAAATACTTTATGAACTACTAAACGTGAACAACGTGAACGTCGTCAGCATCCAGCACTCTACATACACTTGTCAACAGCAAGAGTGGCACTATACGTGCAAAATAAAAAAAAAAATAAAAAATCCGACCACATTAAGTAGATTCAACCAAAATCAAAAGTTTTCTTTTGCGATTGGTGGGCGTGCGAGTGACACGCCCAAAATTTAATTTTCACCCACAATGCAATTTCTGGGCTTGATAACCTGAAACAAATCACATTACACGGTTAGAAGTGCAGCAAATCAATGCACCAAGCTAAAACAACAGCACCAATATTTACATATAACCATACAATTCTAAAAATTGCAGAGCAAACTTGCTCTGTTGTCACAAAGTTTCGGCCATATTGTTAATGACGTGGATGAACCATACACTATTTCAGCCTACTGCTAACTATTTCAAAAACCACCCAATTAAAAAAAAAATTATTCGCAGACAACTAACCTCAACCTACCTTTCCATTTCACGAAATACTAAACTACATTCATCAGTGCAAACCAAACGAGAGCCATGAATTTCCCCGAAATGAAAGATAAATTGAGATTTTTACAGGTTAATTGTGTGCAAATAATTGTTTTTACAGTAATTTCTGCAGTTTCTGCAGTAATTAGCCGTATGTGCGTATGGTTCACCTACGCCACTAACAAGGTGGCTCAACCTTGACACAACAGAGCAAGTTTGCTCTGTATCTTTTAAAAATTATATGCTTATTTGTACGTATTGGTGTTATTGGTTTAGCTAGGTGTATTGATTTACTATACCTGTTAGTGTGTGGTGTGGTTTGTTTTAGGTGATCAAGCCCAGAAATTAAATTGTGGTTGTGTCTCATGGACTCTGAGGGTCCATTTCCTTTTCACGGGGAATCCATGTTTGAGGCCTCAACCAATTTTACATAAATAATCAATTAGAATATTTCGACCCTTTTTCTCCACATTCTCCCAGGTACAAACAACAATTCAGCAATATCCACCCAGAGCAAGGCAGAACTCCCCCTCAAAAAAAAATTTACGTAATAATTGAGCATTTCAATTGCAATGAATATTACAAAAGGAGAAATCTATTCCCCAGTACCAGAAGCATATAAATGTGGGAGTATCCATACTGAAATGTAGCTTCGTGTTCAACTCTTGTCGCAAGGCCGTCAACGATTGAATGTACGGTTTTCGCTTCACTGCTTCGCCAGTTGATTCAACATCGCTAGGATCTAATTTTGCCAAAATGAGCTTAAGAGGGTGAAATTCCCGATGTGCGTAACCGGGAGGCCAAACACACGGTTTCTTCATCAGTCGGCCTTTTCTTGCAGAAGTTAGATGTCTTCCTCGCTTCAATGCTGCTACTTGACAGAAGGAATTTTCTTGGAACCTATAACAGCATGAGTCATATTTTTCACACGTATTTGTTATCAAATTCTACACAGCATAGATTTTAACTATATTATCTATGAAAGCAAGAACTTGTAGGGTTGGAGAGGAAAATTTGTAACTCTAAAAAGTACCTATTGAAACGTGTTACATTCATTCCTATTAGAGCCGTCCGAGTTTTCAGAGGGCGCAACGAGTTCCATCTGGCAATTTTTGCTCAATTTTCAGCCCAAATCTAAAGTAAACTAAATTACAACTAAGCTAAACTAAATAAAACACAAGCTAGTTTCGTTTAGATTAGTTTAACTTTAGGCTGAAAACTGAGTATAGAAATTCCCACATAAAACTCGTGGCGCCCTCTATAAACTTAGACGGAACTAACAGGAATGAATCTAAGACGTTTCAGAAGGGGTCTCAGTCTCAAATTTTCATCTCCTACCCTATAAATTCTTGATGAAAGAAATTACGATCACACGTTCGACAACTAGCCGCATGCAGTCGCGACCTGGAACAAATGATGGGATAGGAGGGTGTAGTATTATGATAGGTACTGTTTTTAGAAAAAGGTTGTGTTCGTCCAATTTGAACAACAGATTGTTTACAAATAAGCATACGTTTCATTGACAGTTAGTTGCAAAGTAAAGTCGAGAATAGATCGATAAACAAAATTGCAGAAATTGTTTCACGAATTGTTTCGGTTTTCATCTTGATTTGACGACGAATAACAAGAAGTGTAGTTCACAATTTGCAATTAATTAATCGGCAGATGAACTGGTGAGCATCTAAATGAATCAGACATTAGCGCGAAAAAGCCTGTTTTTAAATGGTAGGTGAGAAAATTGAAATTTTCGGCATAGCACCAATCTAAAATGAGGTGTGTTGTTTTTCGCAAGCCGAATTCTGCGAAAAGGGGCAAAATTGGGGGCTTAATATTAAGGTAGGTTCATACACGTCAGTTTTCAGCAAAGCACTGCCAAATACACTTTGATTACTAGTGGTCACAGCACCGTGTACGGGTACGTAACAGGTTCATGCTTAGTTATTGCCCTAGTGGCACACTGAGGATCATAAACGACGGAAACTGTACTACAGTAGCCTTAATCCAGGCACGAGTTTGGACCAGAAAACCTTCAAGCCTAAGCGGCAAAATCCCTTTACATGCGAAGTTGGTGATACATATTTATACCACGTGCCATAGCTGTTTGCTGTGACGTGAATATCACGTGACTGGGCTAGTCCAATCAGACGGCCAAACAGCCGTTGTTCTCGTTCGTCATTGGCTAACTCATGGTGACGTCACGGCAAACAGCCATTGGGCATGGTTTAACCAGCCCTTGCCTAAACAAAAATGTGGATGTGGAGATCCCGAACTGATAGCACCGAATTGATGGTGACACGTTGTTGGGCACCTTGTGGTTGTTCCAGCTGTTTCGGTGTTTTTTAACTCTTTTAATTGTAAACAAGCAAGAAAAGATTGCCGAAAATTAAATTGTGCTTCGTGTGAATGACTATTGTGGGCCTTCTGTTCTATCACGGAACGCATTTCCATGATCTTCCTCCTTTCCCGAACCGAAAGAAATAATATAGGAACCCTATAGTGTCCGCGGCCTGTCTTGAGTCCTGCAAGTATTTATGAGCGTCTACGTCCTTCTGGAAGGGGCGGCTTTAGTCGACGGCCGCCATTGTTTTCGTAACCATTTTGGATATCAACAAGGCACTCTGCCACCAAAAACATACAATTGATTATCTGTGTCGTTCAGGGGCGGACTCAAGATAGGCCGCGGACACTTTAACATACTGTGTCGCTAATTTTTGTACCTGTGATTTTACGACGCTCCTTTGCTGACCGCCTTGCACTTGATAACGGGATACACAAATCCCAGAAACGTTGTGAAACTCTACTTTTTTGCGCACTATTTATGGTATATTTTTAGAGAATTTTGCTTGGTGCAAAACATTTTGCTTGAATCAACAATAACGCAGGTCAGCTGAGATGAAGCCTGCAGCACGCATTCAAGAACCAGGACCGTCGGCAAACCCTAGCAACAAAAGCATCAACAACAACAACAACCACAAGGTCATCAATTACCAGCCCCAGAACCAGGCTCGCGGGTGGAACTGGTAAACACTGTGACGTTTGTTACGCCGGGTATCATTTACACCGTCATTATCAAATACACAGTTTTCACACACACAAAAGGAAAAGACAATTTCAGATAGGGAGTTGATTCCACAATTTTAGGTTCATTTGTTGTTGCAGCGCTGGTTTCGAAGAAAAAGCGAAGTCTGTACACATTCAAATTGTAGTGGTTAGCCATCCCCTTAAACGATTAAACAGCTGAACGACGACTGCAAATGCACAGTGCGTTTTTTAACACCCAGGTTTGTGTTTTTCGCAAGTAATGAATTTTATCAACAGCGGATCGTCATGAAATTCGAATGTTAAAGGGGGATTGCCACCTCAAATGACAAGCTGCAACATCTATAGCCATTTACCCATTTGCTCTTTCTAGCCCTTACTTTCAACAGGCGAAGGAACACACAAATAAATTCCTTTTTACACAACAAACAAGTCACGTGTCTCCTTAATTATTGAGTGTAAAGTTGGTGCGCCCTCGTGCACCAGAAAGGAAGCGGTAAAGTTAAGCCTAATGCAATAACGGGCGCTTTTTTCTACCATATCGACCGTTTTGAAACGCTGATATTGAATCGCTAAATGGGTGCCATCTGGTGACAGTGATATCGTTAACCTTGAAGGCTTGTTCCCTGGCGTACGTGGGCATATCAACTTTACATTCAATAATTAAGGAGGAACGTGGCCAACATGTTGTGTAAAAATAAATTTCTTTGCGCATTCCTTCGCTTGTTGAAATCGGTACTACATTGAAGTAAATAATGGTAGACGGCGCTAGATTCTGCAACCTGTCGATCGGTGAATATGAACCTTTAATAGCGTGAACAAATCTTAAATCATTACACCGCAGTTTAACCATACTGCGATAGTTCAACTGTGATACGAGAATGTGAAAGAATATCACAAAAGGGACTAATTTTTTCTAATATCCATTGACTTATCACTCAGTATAGAGCAGTGACATTTGCCGCCATATTGGCACCAGTATGGGTTTTGGAGGGCATAACTACAAGGTGCACTACATAAAAATGGAGGGAAAAACAACGGAAGAGCGGATTTCTTAGGCTTAAAATAATGTTGTTTTCTCCAACAACAAAAATCGCGCGTTTTAGGTCTACGAAATCCCTCTTAACAGCATCGGCTTCGGTATGACGCCCTTCTGTTTCTCTCTGCAGTGCCCCTTGCAGCTAACCCATTAAGGCTCCAGCATAGAGTTATACGCAGTAATACTACGTTGTGTCAGTGCCCTAATGACTCATTTTTCCAGTTACCCACTGATTTTTGCTATTACCCATTGACTTCTTTTTCCTGTAACCCATTGACTCATTTTTCCAATCACCAACTGACTCAATTTTCCTAACATTGACTAATTTTTCCAGTCCCCAACTGACTTATTTTCTAATTCCCACTGACTAACTTTTCCTCATCCAATGAGTCATTCATCCAGAAAAACAATGGCATCTCAAGAGTATTGCCAAACAATGCCGTAAGCGTTCAAACGCCACCAAAGTCAATTTTTGCTTGGCAAACAACAATTTTTACCATTTTTTATACCATTCTTCGATCAATTTTTTTAGCCTGGTTGTAAAAATGGAAAAAGTTATTGGGAACACGTTATTTTGCCACATTTTATGCAAAAGTCTCATATCATAAAAAATAAACTCGTAAATGTATTATAAAAATATTGATCAGTGACGAGATGTGGCTTTGAACTTTATATTCAGTGGTCATTTACACCGAACCCACGTAAACCCACGTAACAGTTTTACGACTCCAGCCTACAATACTTACAAATCTTACGCCGTGCGCAAGTCAACAAAAGATAAGGAACCAAACCAACACTCTAGCAAAGTTTGGGACTGTAGGAGGTTCTTGCAGAGTTTTGAACTGTATGAGATTCTTACAGAGTTTGGGTCTGTAAATGGTTCTTGCAGGGTTTGGGAGTGAAGGAGATTTTTGCAGAATTTAAGAATGCAGGAGATTCTTGTAGAGTTTGGGACTGCAGGTGGATCTTGTAGAATTTGGAACTGCAGGAGGTTCTTGCAGAGTTTCGTACTGCAGGATGTACACAATATCCACTATGTTGTGAACTGTTTAATTCTGAGCATTGATGCTGTTTCTGTGAGATGAAGAGTTGCACGCCAACGATGAGATAATGATCAACGGTTTAAATAAAGGACTACCACCGCACTGTAGTACATTCATGTACACATACACTGCACTGTTGTAATGTATTACCACTGTACCGATAATACATTCCAGTGCTGCATGTATTATCGTAGCAGTGGCAATCTTAATTGTAATATTGCGGCTTTTCACAGTACATACATATTTTCACCAAAGATAGATAGTGTGAAACCAAGACGTAACCACGATGATTTCTATCCGAAATTGTGACTCTCAAGTTTTTCAAGGTGGCGATATCATACTTATGACTTGTCGCGGTGATCTACACGTAATTGAGTTCGTAGGGAGAAGACAAAGTTGCTACAACGTTACGCGTGGGGCGTGTGTGGAATACTTTGCCTCAGGAAGTGGTGGCCTCTTCTTGTATTCTGACATTTAGTAAAAGACTAAAATTGCACCTGAGCGATAACACTTTTTACTATTCATGACTCGAGTTTTCTACTCACGATTTTATTTCTATATTTTATCTTTCATTAGTGGTATGCATGTGAGTGATACCAACAGGACGGTATCCTATGTAAGTTCCTTTCCTTGTTTTGGGGATAAACTAATTATTATTATTATTTAAGTGCGAAAATTCACGAAAAGTCTTATTACCTCTCCCCCCCCCCCCCCCCACAGACACACACGCTGTAGATCTCTTGATGTCATTTTTCAGAAGAAAAGTACATTTTTGTTTCGTCAACGAAAACATACTGGTTTTATTTTCAGGGTTCGTACGCATCTGTAGCCTTAAAATTCCAGGACTTTTCCAGGTTTTTTCAGGACAGGTCATTGAAAATTCAAGGGTCAGAAATTAGTAATTACGGTAAAATGGGAGAAAGAGAGATAAATTTGTTAAATATGAAATCATATCAACACTGTGGCAAGATGTGGCAGATTTTGTTGCATTAAACGACACTGGTGAAATGCACTAACACTGGCATTACAATTAGTTTTTTTGTTTTGTTTAAGTATACGTTGTACTACAATGATGTCTGACACGGAAAACAGAATCTTGATTTTCTTTTATGGGAATTTCCAGGACTATTTCTGGACTTAATGGGTTTTCGATTTTTTCAAGGACTTTTCCAGGCCTGGAATTTCATTTTGATTTTCCAGGTTTGCAAGGACCCATACGAACCCTGTTATTTATCTGCACACAAATCCATTTTCAGAACGTTAAGTAAATGCTTACTTCACACAACTAGGTAACAGTAATCGTTCCCAGATGTGTTGGGATTAAATACCTCGGACCTTATTTGCTGGTCTCTCGGCTCATTAATTATCTTTATGACACATCATTACCACTGAAGCTGTACGTTACAAGTTACCTATTACTCCTGGGACAGCCATGTACACTGATCAGTCGTAAAACGTAAAACAGTACACACGGCCTTCTTTACCAAAGGACATTTCAGCATGAACACCAGACAGTAATGCCCTTGACAAAAATCACGATGTACACAATATCCACCATGTTGTGACCAGCCTACAATATTTACAAATCTTACACCGTGCGCAAGCCAACAAAAGATAAGGAACCAAACCAACATGAAGGTTCTAGCAAAGTTTGGGACTGTAGGAGGTTCTTGCAGAGTTTTGAACTGTATGAGATTCTTACAGAGTTTGGGACTGTAAAAGGTTCTTGCAGGGTTTGGGAGTGAAGGAGATTTTTGCAGAGTTTAGGAATGCAGGAGATTCTTGTAGAGTTTGGGACTGCAGGTGGACCTTGTAGAATTTGGAACTGTAGGAGGTTCTTGCAGAGTTTTGGACTGCAGGAGGTTCTTGCAGAATTTGGAACTATACAAGTTCTTGCAGAGTTTGTGACTGTAGAAGGTCCTTGCAGTTTGGGACTGTACGAGGTTGTTGCAGAGGTTGGGACGGTAGGAGATTCTTGCAGAGTTTGCGAGACTGCAGAAGGTTCTTGCAGAGTTTTAGGCTGTAGGGGAGAATCTGTGACAGTAGAGCACACGGCACACCTCAGATTTTAAAAATACCTAAGTCATTCTTCAAGAAAATAATTTTCATGTGCCTCTTAACTTAGAAACCATTTGCATCTTACCACAACAACCACCAGTACACGATCATTTGATGCCTAATAATAAACAGTTTTCGGAATATGTACTACCTATCCTTCACAAATTTGGAATCGCACATTTTCCCCGCCAGCCTCATCCCACATAAATAGCCACCCCCTCCACTCCACGAATCACTTCTTCCCTGCTTCGTTAGGAAGAAGTCGTCCCACACTCAGCTTTTACGCTGACTGGGCTTCACTTTTTATCTTTTTAATTTTTTAACTTTTACTGCTCTGGCTTGCTTTTCGTCAAAATGGGAAACCATTTAAGTATATCGTGTGACTTGTAGCTTATGCTATAAAATATTTTTTTTTTTTTTTTTTTTTTTTTGCTTAACAACGGGATGAAAAACCCAGAAACGTCGCATTTTACTATAAAATGTATACTTGCTGGCTTTTTTAAACGTTGTAACTTCGTGTCGACTAACTCCGGATGGAATCCATCAGTCGCATCCACCGGTTACATCACTTTGGCTCAATGGCTATTTTCGAACGTTCTGTTGCGTGTGCTCAAGGGGTTTTCTCTGTATTAAATACAAATATACAAAATTGTCCCCAGAATGGAAGAACGTCAAGAGCAAAGACACCCACTGACTGGGCTTGAGAAATCCACTCGGAGTAAAACAACGACAAACAATATTAATTTTCAGCACTAATTAAACTGTGCGTGGCCTATCTTGAATTCGCCGCAGAACGACACAGATAATCGATTGTACGTTTTTCGCAGCAGAGTGCCTTGTTGATATCCAAGATGGTTACAAAAACAATGGCGGCCGTCGATTAAAGCCACCCCCTCCAAGAAGACGTAGCCGCTCGTTAAATACTTACAGGACTCAAGATACGCCGCGCACACAATAACACCTGTGTGTCTGGGGGTCACCTAATAAATAAATACAACAAAACAATGTGGATGGCAGCAAACATAAGTGTGAAATGGCATACTTATTTGTATAAGAAACATGATGAAAATACATAAAAAAAACACAAGAAAGTGGGAGACCCCACACAATCCTAACATTGGGATTGTGGCGTGGCGAGGGGTGATCGTCTAACTGGAAAATCTTATAATTAGAAGAACGTATACACTCTAACGGTATAACGGAATAATAGTCTAACATGAAATTCGTATAATGTAAAATCGTCTGATGTCCCTGCCTCGCTCGCGCTTATGCGCTCGCTGCGGCTATATATATATAACATCAGAAACGGTAGCTATATTATTGTCCAGTTAAACGTTTATCAGTTATATTATTGCCCAGTTACATGTTTATCCATTATACGATATTCCGTTTCAATGATTTTCCAAATATTTTATTTAGGCAGATATTAGACAATTATCCCTTTAGACGATTTTCCAGTTAGACTTTCGTCCGACGATCCATTTTGAATGTGACATCAGGCTGTACATTCTTCATCAAATCAAATCATGTTTACTGGTAATTTTTCAAATAAATTTTTCTAGTTTGTCATCACTGGGAATTTTTGTATGGTGTTCATCACTCTTTCTTCGTTAGCAGCGATTGTGTAAGCCTCCAAATTTAATCTTAATTTCTGAACAAGTTCTTGGTAAATTATTTGGGTATCTCTAATTAAAATGTCATGCTTCCAGGGTAAACTGTGTTTAACCACCGCACAATTAACGTTTTCTTTGTTGAGTTCAACTACGTGGTCAAATTTTCTGACCCCCACACATCCTACAGGCATGTCCAAAGTAGACTGACCTGCAGCCGCCCACATTTGATGGCATAAATCCACATTTCTACAAAAATATCTATGGTTGGATTTGAAATTGATTCCTCTAGACTTTGGCATGTGGGTATCAAAAATCTCTGATTTGGCGAATATAAATATTTTGGTATAATCTTACTGGCTATCCAGCGAGACTGGTAGCATCAGTGATAAAGAGACAAACCCAACAATTGCGTTGCACCGTCCAAAATGTTTACATTCTGCGAGGATTTCCTCCCCCCCCCCAATTGTTGATTGGACCATTATACCGTATTTTCCGGGTCTTTTTCATTAGATACAAAGAATTTTTAACAGAGAGGGGGTAAGGGTCGTTTCCAGACCAACATCCACTTTGGGAAAGGAACTCAACCCAATCCCCCCCCCCCCCCCCCTCGCCCTCCAACCAAAATACTAATGCTAGTTTGGAGGATCGTTCTCCAAATCAGAGATTTTTAATACCCACATGCCAAAATGTAGAGGAATCAATTTCAAATTCAACTACTGATATTTGTAGAAACGTGGTGTATGCCATCAAATGTGGGGGGGGGGGGGATGCAGGTCAGTGTAATTTGGACAAGCTTATAGGGCGTGTGGGGGTCAGAAAACTTGATCACGCAGTTGCACTGAACAAAGAAGACATTAAATATACGGTGGTTAATCACAATTTATCACGTAAGCATGACATTTCATTTTAATTAGAGATACCCAAATAATTTACTAAGATCCTATCGAGAAATTAAGATTAAATTTGGAGGGTTACACGATCGCGGCTAACGAAGAAAGAGTCACGACCACCATAAAAAAAATTGCTAAAGTGTCCGCGGCTTATCTTGAGTCCGCTCCAGAACGACACAAATAATAAATTGTATGTTTTTGGTAGCAGAGTGCCTTGTTGATATCCAAGATGGTTACAAAAACAATGGCGGCCGTCGACTAAAGCCGCCCCTTCCAGGAAGACGTAGCCGCTCATAAATACCTGCAGGACTCAAGACAGGCCGCGGAGACTAAAGTGATGACAAACTGGAAAAAAATTGTTTGAAAAATTACCAGTAAACGTGATTTAATGAAGAATGTACAGCCTGACGTCATATTCAAGATGGCGGCGATCCCAATGTTAGGATTGTGTGGAGATCCCACTTTCGTATGTTTTCTAAGGTTTTTTTTTTCATCATGTTTCTTATTTGTAAGTATGCCATTTCACATTTACGTTTGCTGCCATCCACATTGTGTTGTTGTATTTTTTTATTAGTTGACCTCCCAGCGCCATTTTTCTCGATCCTCCAGATCAAGTGCGGCTCCAAAGGTCTCTTTACTTACCGTTAGTCAATCCCTTGGTAAAATTCCGTTTTAAAATGTGGCGTCTAGGAGATTTTTTGTTTAATAATTGTTAACTATATTTACTGAAGGATGTCCGTATATGATCCTTTGCGCGCTTACAATAACCATCTGTGTGTGTGCATGTACTAATTTGCTAATAATTACCATGAGATCAAAAATCTAAAATACTAATGCGGTCAAAATTTAAATTAATTATTCCAATAGGTCGCCGAAGCAAAATTATAAGACACTAGCCTAGAAAATTATAAATTGTGATGCTAAAATACGATAATCGTTCCTGTTCGTGACGACACAATTAATGCGTTCATGCTGGTTCGTCTATTAGGCACAATGTCAATCGAGACAGTTCTTCGCTGCGAGGAACGCAGCTACTATCTCAGTTTACCTTGGCGGTTGTATATGCGCGGATGGTGATCAGCGCATGGATGTTATAAGGTAAGCGGAACGTTATAAGCCAGGCCGGGTGTACCTTTAAAATTGTTTGCCGTTGTTTTAATCCGAGTGGATTTCTCAAGCCCAGTCAGTGTTTTTTACTCTTGATGCTCTTCAAACTCGGAAAATTATTTTATCCGGAAGAATGTGTT
Organism: Lithobius niger; assembly: GCA_023313725.1. Classification (NCBI taxonomy): domain Eukaryota; kingdom Metazoa; phylum Arthropoda; class Chilopoda; order Lithobiomorpha; family Lithobiidae; genus Lithobius; species Lithobius niger. The sequence goes on along the minus strand of JAHWFP010220789.1, from coordinate 42,289 downwards.
TGGCCGAGATTGGATTGGGGGTTTTGGAAAGCACAGAAAGTGTCCATTTTCGTTCGGTCAGCTTTAGACTTGGAGGAAAATCTGACATTCTTTTTCCTCTGAGGCTTTAGCTAATTAGTTTGAAATTACCGAAAAAGGTCTGCTGAGACATAACCACTTGACCCGGAAGTTACTCGACCTCGCGTATATCACTAAAACAGGGTAATTCGAATCCAGACGTTTGTCGCAGCAGAAAAGCGTGCATGGTGGGTTTAAAAATCTTGACGCAAAAGGCCTGACACTTTACTCGTTTGTCGTTCCAAAAGAATCGCCCAATTTATTTTAAGAGGGGTTGTAGGAGAGAGAGAGAGTGAGAGACAATGCGATTCTCAGACTTAGGTTTTAGAGCAGGGGCGGACTGGCCCGGGTGGCAAACGGCTTTATCATATAGATGCCTTAAACGATCGGTAGAGAAAAAATAGATGTACTTGGCAGTTGGCATTCATTTTCTCCATGCATTTTTCCGTAGAAAGAGAAACAAATGAATATTGTTAATTCTTCTTGGTCGTGAAGTGGCTGGACTGCTGGACGAACGGGGATTTTTGTTGATTTTTTTTTAGGGGGTACGTGGAATGGTTAGGTGGGGTTTTTATTGATTTGCAGCGATTTGGTGAATTTCTACAGATTTCTCAGATGTTAATATTTGTACAGATTTCACGTAGATGTTCGGTAGAACAAAGCTCCAAGTTGGACTGCCGGAAGCTCTTATTTACCTATACGTGGTGTTAAGTTGGAACAGTTTGCCAGATTACATTGTCGAGGCCGAGACTAGGGCAAGTTTTAAAAGACTGTTGAATAAATGGAATTTGTCCAAGTTTTTGGCCGGGGCCTCGTGAGTTTTTTGTGGCGATAATGGTGATGAAAATTGCCAACGAGAATGCTTACTGTATATGTAAGACCACGCACTTGACTGCCACTGCCAGTCGGTCGCAGCGGCCACTGGGATCCCAGGCGGCGTGCAGGCAACCACATGGCGATCATACTTGCTGCATATGTTCATTTTTCACCACGCAATCGAGAATTATCAATTAAAAACGTACCGGTACGTGGCCGTGTTTTTTGGCCGCGACGACCACTGGCCGCACGACCTGATCGCCCAGTGCGCGGTAGCCCTGATTATTATGGGATATTTTTATTGTTGCGTAGATTAATTAGTATGACGGGGCATTTTAGGGGCTTTCGTTTTTTCGTTTTACGTTAATCAGATAAGGCATGCAGTTTTGCAACTCAAAATCAGAAATCAAATCAGAATGTTTGTCTTCTTTCTGCAAAAGGGATCACCATGTTTGACTTACATTGAAAAGACCACACTTGAGACCGTCTACTTCCATAGTTATATCAAAGATTTACTTGTCGCTGAATGGTCACCAACAAACAAACTCACTTAAAGCTAGATGAAACTGTTTGCGTTCATTATAGCTATGCCCATATTAAGGCAAGACGTCGTCACCTGCGTGGATGGTCGAACTTCCACAGATACACGAAGCTGCTTCACGCCAGGATTCGAAGCTTTACGTTTAACTTCGTGAATGATCGGCATGAAAATGTTGGTTAGGCTTACTCAATGTGAAATAACGCTGAAGCAAACGAAATGATTACGAAATGCGGTGCTACGCTGCGGAGTATCGCTATACGCCAAACTGAAGAAACCATGGTGAACTCTAATCACGAATAACTGTCTTTCAGAAATATGCTTTTAATACACAAAACTGTATAAGTTAAACTTTAACTGTTAAAGGTGCATTCCGCCTGCCTTATAACAGCCACGCGCAGATCGCCATCCGCGCATATTATACCATCTCACCGTTTCGCGAGACTCGGCGCAGTAATACAAGAGCAACTGAGAGAGTAGCTCCGTTCCTCGCAGCGAAGAACACAGTAGTATCGCAGATGGCCTTGAGATTAGTAGACGAAACAGCATCAACGTAAAAATTGTGTCTTCACAAACCGGGAAGATTTTTGTATTTTAACATCATACTTTATAATTTTTTAGGCTAGTATCTTATAATTTTTCTTCGGCGATCCGTTGGCATAAATAAATTTAATTTTTACCGCATTAGTCTTTTAGACTTTTGATCTCATGGCAATTATAAGCAAACCAGTAAAAGTTGTACACAATATTCAACAGAAAATCTACCCACGCCGCATTTTAAAATGGATTTAGCAAGGGATTTACTAACGGGAGGTAAATGACCTTTGGGGTCGACAGTACTTGAATGTGGAGGATCGAGAAAAATGGCGTTGGAAGGAATGTCCCTTTAATACTTCATAAATAAGTTATTAAGTTTTGCAAACAGTAAAATGAAACAAAGAGTATATAAAGACAAACACTCTTATCAATCCCATGTACAGGTAAAAATAAGTAGAGAGCATTGACATAACGTAGTATTATTGTATGTAACTCTATGGTGGAGCCAGTAACAGGGTTAGCTGCAAGGGGCAATGGAGGGGGAAAAGAAGGGCCGTCTTACTGAAGCCAATGATATTAGACTGGATTTCTTAAGCTTATAACGCGTGATTTTTGTTGTTGGAGAAAACAACGGTTTTTTTAAGCCTAAGAAATCCGCTCTCAAAGCACTGTCTTGACTAGAAGTGCCGTTTTTTTCCGTTACATTTTAATCTAGTGTACCTTGTAGCTATTACCTCCAAATGGTGTCTCGTAGTCAATATGACGTCACTTGCGGCTGCTCTATATAAAAAAATACTAAGCTATCGAAAATTTTAAAAATCTAAAAATTTGCAGCAAGTAAAAATTAACACATGAAGGTTGCTCTCAGCACACAAACATATGGGAGAGGGGGAGGAGGAGGGGTTGAAAATCAAGTAACTTTACTTTACAGTAGCTCTTCTAAACGTGTTTTCTTGAAATTAGTTTTGAATAACTGTAGGAATGATAATAGCTTTAAGTGGTCAAGTAAGATGTCCAGAAATCGGCAAAGTGGGAGAGCAAAAGTATTAGACTGAAG
>JAHWFP010220789.1:939-13443 GCA_023313725.1 Lithobius niger | reverse complement strand
CCCCCCCCCCCCCCCCCCCCCCGCTGCTTCGGACAGTAAGTTTGCGCCCCTGCGACCGATCTCATTTTTTCTACCGACCGTTATTTTTTCCCTTGCAGCCTAATTTGTGACTTCATGTATTAGTATTATGCGGGCATCATACGCGGCGTTACTGTACAGAAACAGCTTAAATAAAAGGCATAAAATTGGGTCTGTTTTAAGTGTACCATAAAAACAAAAAGAAAGCTTCTCCCGACCGACCGTAGTTGTAATTTAATTGGTACTTTAGCTAAACGTTTTTTTCCATAGGCCTTATGTCTGCTACGACAATTTACGTCTGAAACTCAATCCGCAGTTTAATTTTTTTCTCCGCCTTTGGTTTTGTCCATCACCGTATCAGGATCCTGACACCCAAATTAGCATTGCAGCATCTAGGCCTATTGAGTTCTCTCTCGCATGAAGCAAAGGAATGCACAAAGCAAAACTTTTAAACGCTACAAACAAGCAACGTGACTCCTTAATTATTGAGTAAAGATTTGGTACGCCCTCGTGCACCTGGAAACAAACTATAAAGATTAACGATTAGTGTCACTAAATGGCGTCAAGAAAAAATATAAAGAAAATCTCCTGGCGCCAGCTATAGTGACACTAATATCGTTAATCTTTACAGCTTATTTCCAGGTACACGAGGGCGTACCACAATTTTTACTCAACAATTAAGGAGTCACGAGGCTTGTTTGTTGCGTATAAAAGTTTTGCTTTGCGCATTCCTTTGCTTCCTGCGAGAGAAAACTCGATAGGCCTAGATGCTGCAATGCTAATTTGGTTGCAACCGGCCTCTAAGTGAGGACGGAGTTTCTCAAGCCAAAGCTGACTGCGATAGAAAGTACCCATGTCACGCTCTTGCGCGTGCTGGGGAGTTATGTCTCTTCGCATTGCTCTGGTAGTATAAGATTTTTGGTATGTTAAATCAACTGATCTGGATCCTGGAAGGCTAATTCCACAGCTTCACTACCCACACGACCTTGTGACAAGCAGTGAAATACCAAGGTACCTGGATGTAAAGGCTTAACGTTAAAAATTCGACGCGTCGTCCAGTTAGCCACCGATTCTGCCACCAGTCGCGCTACTTACACCCCAAAAATTAACTGATCTAACATGCGGACTGAACTGTGAAAGGTACGTGTGACACGTGATACGCGGATTTTAAACTTAAAACACTGCATTGACACCAAATTATTAAAGTTTAACAACAATGGCTTCATGCTACGTATCTCTTTGTTCACTCCACGACAAAACAAAGCCTCCGGAGGTTTAATTTCTAGAATTTCAAGCAGAAGAACAACCAAGGTACGTGTGTGTTGTACTGTATGATACGCTACGGCGTTTTTAATTCTCATCAAAAATGTGTTAAACGATCCTTTGACGTAGCAGTAAATCGTCCGAAGACTTCAAGAATAGTCACCATAATGTTCGTTTAGCGCTGCAACACCGTTAAATCTAATAATGAGAAGATATCACGTTTTTGTGCGTCTCGCATACACTAATCAATGCTACGATTGGGGTTTTTCGTTCTTCGTGCTTTCAGTTCAGCGCAACGCTTGGACGACGCGTCTAAGCTACGTGAAACCGAGCGTTAAGTCTTTTGAATATAGGTAGTCTTGGAAATACAAAGTAAATTACAACACGGATGACGGAAGTGCACGCATTTCTAAACGCCTGGTGCTGTCTACAGGGTCGGACTGGGTTAGATTTCGCATGTGTTGTTCCACATTGAAAGGAGGGCGACAGGAGACAGGGGTGAATAATTTACGTCCGTTTAATCATGAGCAATGTTTGTGCTAGGTTCGAAGGTGATCAGATACCTCTTTAGTACCGACCAGCAAAAGTATGGTTTATCAAAAGAGTCGGTACGGGACACGAGTCACTGGGTCAGAGAGCTAGCCCCGGCGACGACCCGTAGTGACTCGGTGACCCGGATTGACTATATAGGCGACCCGGAGGGACCCAGTGACCCGCCGAACTAGATGGACCCGTCACCGCCAATCCACCATGTACCTTTAAGCTAAGCAATCTAGTGTTGTGACGTTCGGAGATTACCCATCAATGGAGGTGATGGAATTATAGGAAATCTTTTTAATGCCCATTACAACTGTGTGCTACGAGCCACGGCTGTTTGCCGTGACGTCATCATGAGTTAGCCACTGACGAACGAGAATAGCGCATCTTTGGCCGTCTGATTGGACTAACCCAGTCATGTGATACGGGCGCCACGGCAAACAGCCATGGCGCCTGGTTTACAAAACATGAAAAATCCTTTTTCCCTTAAATTAGCAGTCTTCATGAAAATCATAACCACTGCATTCCTGGGTCACACTACGATTAGGAGAGTAACTGAGTGTACACAGTACACAGTATACACTCCTGTGTAGTTCCATTACGACTACAAGTCCTACTGTAGTGTCACTTTTTCCACATAAAACATCTGTTAGTGCTCAATTATTCATTGTCTACTCTTTCGGTAAAATTCTAGTAATACCAGGTTACCGGGTCGATTCAGGTCAATGGGTCATGGGTCTGGAATATTTCGGGCCACCGAGTCAACGGATCAAAAAAAACAGTCAACCGTACCAACTCTCAATAATATTTCACTTGAGTATTTCGACGCTTTTCTTTTTTTTTTCGTTTGTGTAGTTGCAGGTAATAGGGGGGGGGGGAGGGTTTCGTGAACAAAGTCAACAAACGTAGCGACACTTTCAGTATTAGTTTTGTGAGTGTAAAGTGTCCGCGGCCTATCTGGAGTTCGCCCCCGAACGAACACAGATAATCGATTGTATATTTTTGGTAGCAGAGTGCCTTGTTGATATCCTAGATGGTTACAAAAACAATGGCGGCCGTCTATTAAAGGCGCTCCCTCCAGGAAGACGTAGCCGCTCATAAAATACTGCAGGACTCAAGATACGCTGCGCACACAATAGTATCGATTCGGGCCAAATGATCTGTTTTACAATTACTGGTTTTTTTTTTCACTTTTTTTCTTCAACCTACCTTCCTCAACTATAGCATTAAAAAAATTGTGGAATACGGATTGCGAAGGACGCAGCTGTGACAGACGGACATCGTGTCCCGCTAGACACTGCTACGTAAAATTACAGTTTCACGCAATTTGTCGCTTCGAGTACCTGTTGTTGTTTTTTTTTTTATTTATTTTTTTATTTATTAGCCAATGGGAAAGGGATGTTAGTGACTTCTCAGCACATCACTTTCAGCTTAGTGTGATGTGAAGTCTGATTGGCTTCCACGCGGACAATTAACAAGTGATAATCGTCCGTGTGCCAAAAATTATAAATGGTGGTCAAAACTAGAGTCACACAAAATACAGAATCACATACTTATACCACGAGCCACTGCTGTTTGCCGTGACGTCATCATGAGTTAGCCAATGGCGAACAAGAATACCGGATCTTTGGCCCTATGAGTGGACTATAGCCGAGTCACGTGATAACCCACGTCACGGCAAACAGCCGTGGCGCGTGGTTTAAACGTCCTAAAATGACTTAATTAATTGCTTGTTAAGGAATGGGTAACTAAAATATAAGGATAGGTTTGGGTTAGGTTAAATTTAACTACTTTCGATGTGACGTCGATTGCTATAACGACGTGTTTTTGAGTCCTGCTAGCTAGTAATGACTGTAATCAACGCGCTTCTAAGCCTAACACAAGATGGTGACAGATTGTACGTTAGGCCCGATCAGTTTATTCCTGCGTTGTAAAGCATTACGTTGTCTTGGTGACACGTATTTTAACCTTAAAGATATGGACATTGTGACTAATAACTACCTACAGAGCTTCTGTACCAGTAGATTTGTTTTATTTATGAATAAACACATTTGTGTTACAGCGTACAAAACATTACAATAAATTCTGTTTAGACAGATTTATTAGAATTTGGCACTATACTTACTTTTTAAAAGCTCTGCATTGCTGATCACTATGGTGTCACTTTTAAGATAGAACACCTCATTAAAAAAAAAATCGGTGATCTGTGCAACAGTTGAAAAGCTTCCCCTCTATCAACAACGATAAATTCATTGTAGGCCTCACTAATGTCGACTGGACTCTTGTTTTAAGTGATGCAAATATTGCCATGTACCAATTGTGAATATCTTGCAAATTAATTTCAAGAAAATCATTACTTGAAATCAGTTTCCTGAAAAAAAAAAAAAAAAAGGATTTTAACCCTTGTATGAGGCCATCGCTGCCTTAAACTCATTTCGTATCAAAGATAAATTGTACAAAACTTCGAAGAACTGTCCGGAAAACGAGAGCCACTACGATGATTTTGTCAAATACAGAAACATTTTTCAAAAACTTATTTGCTAAGGGGACGTGTTTCCATGCGACAAACGTCCATTGCTAGAAATGACTGTCAAAAACAGCGACAAATCCTTACTGAAATGACCGGACGGGAAAAAAAAAACAAGTTGCATCCTTTCCTTTGGTAAAGGACAGGCAGTTTATAAAGATCTTGCTTTAAAAAACTAAACCAATTAATTTAGGCTCTTTTTTTTTTTGCAATTATTGGGAGGACTTCGGCAAACCAAACATAAATCTGACACGCTGAACAAATTTATACAAGCTGCATTTGACAAATGTTTTTTTTTTTTTTTTTAGGGTTGCTCTAATCACTGAAAAACAAAACGTGGAATCTCATTAGATCATTTCAGAGTGAAACCATTCCGGGTTTCAACATTACTGGAAAATAGTTATGATGGGCCAAGAAAGACATGGTATAACCCTTTCATGAATGAATTAATTGTGGTGATTTTTTTTAAATAGGTCAGTTGCGGGATTCGAGCAGGCATTCACTAGGTTTGGACACGAGGATACAAACCACTGGGGTGTTGCTGAAAACTTTTCTCGAGGTCCCCGGGAACCCATTCACAAAGCTCGTGGCATACCTGAGGATTTACTTTTGGCTCAGTCTTGTAGCTGTTGCGTTTGGCTACTGCGAGCGTGAAGGGGCTATGATGGGCCAAGAAAGACATGGTATAAAAGCTTTAAAGTACACAATCCTAACCTTGCACCTATCCTTGTTCATCTTTTCAATCTCTCTTTTGAAATTGCCGCTTTCCCTCGTATCCTCAAGCATGACGTGATCATTTCTGTTTTTAAGAAGGGCTGCTATAAAAACCTTAACAACTACAGACCCACTGCTTTTCTCTGTTTTCTGCTTGGAGGCCACTAGCAAACCTATAAAAAACCGGCTTGTGGGATTCTTCGAACTTTACCTTACCACAACCAATGTGGTTTTAGCAAAAATAGATGAAGAGGCCGGCCATCTTGAACCTAATCGATGAATTTTTCTGCATGTGGCCTGGTAGCAGTAATGTTGTCTTAGGGATCTTTCATGACCATAGCTTCCTGTATGTAAGAGGCTTAACGTCAGAAATTCGACGCGTCGTCCAGTTAGTCACCGATTCTGCCACAGTCGCGATGCGAACTCCCCAACAATGCTCAAGCATGCGGATTGAACTGTGAAAGGTACTCGCAACACGCGATGTGCGGATTTTAAACTAAAAACACTGCGTTGATACCAAATTATTACAGTTTAGCAACAAACCATGGCTTCATGCTTCGTACCTCTTTATCCACTCGACGACAAAACAAAGCCTCCGGAGGTTTAATTTCATGAATTTCAACCAGAAGAAAACCCAAGGAACGTGCATATAGTACTGTATACTACGCTACAGCGTTTTCTATTCTCATTAAAAAAGTGTTAAACGATCGTTTGACGTCGCAGTAAATCATCCGAAGACTTCACTGATACTCACGTACCCTAAAATAATGTTCGTTTAGTGCTGCAACACCGGGAAATCTAATAACGAGAAGATTACCACGTTCTTATGCATCCCGCTAACACTAATCAATGGTATGATTAGGGTATTTCGTTCTCCGTGCTTTCAGTGCAGACGTGCAACGCTTGGACGACGCGACTCGCACGCTACGTGAAACCGAGCTTTAAGCCTTTTTACGTACAGGAAGCTATGTCATGACATAATGAAAGCGTTTGACACTGTCAACCTTGACCACTTGGCAAAAATAGCGCGACATCTATGGAATCAAGGAACTTTCAATTGAACGGTTTTCTGGACCTGTCAAATCGAATCCGAGTTAATAAAATTTATAGTTATCAGTTTATTGCTTGAATACCTCCTCGAACATTACTTGATTTGCTGACGATATGTCTCTTAACGTTTGCAACAATCAAGCAAACAATGCAGCTGCACGTGTCGAACAGGACTTGACTGAGAGACATTATCTATCGTGACAGACTTGATAGGCCCTGCCTGGAACTTTTGGAGTTGCGTAGAATAAGATTCGATTTAATTTTGAGAGCTAATAGGAAAAATTGCAGTAATACTTATTGTAAACTAACAGCAGAAACTAAAGTAAAAAATAGTAAAAATTACAACCTTTGCAAGACTGCGATATTTTATTAAAATCATACAACACCAAGGAGTATTTAACCGTGACCCACAAAATACGTATAAAGAGTATTTAATCAGTTAAAAGGTTTCGTAGTTTCATTTTAAGCTCATTAAAACCATTTATTCTTAAAATGTCTTCAGGTTAAAGTATTAATCATAATAATAATAACTTTTTATTGCAATACATTACTTACATTGTACGCTCGAAGCTGTTCGAAGACAGCTTGTATGAGCTTTAAAACATACATCATCTTCATTGTAATTTAATGATTCAACATGTCACCCTACACACATTTTTAACAATATTCAATGTCTCATCATCTTATATTTATTCTATCATTATATAACTTATATGCTTATTTACTGAAAACATTGTTTTATAGTGTCCGCGGCCTATCTTGAGTTCGCCCCAGAACGAACACAGATAATCGATTGTATGTTTTGAGGAGCAGAGTGCCTTGTTGATATCCAAGATGGTTACAAAAACAATGGCGGCCGTCGATTAAAGCCGCTCCCTCCAGGAAGACGTAGCCGATCATAAAATACCTGTAGGACTCAAGATACGCTGCGCACACAATAGACACATTTCATCTTTTAAGTTCACCTTTAAGTCTTTTATTGTGCAATAATTCATGAGTTTATCTGACCTTTTATTCAAAATCTCTGGTATGTACTATTTTTTATTTATTTTTCCGTACACGTTGTTCCATTTTGGCAATAATAATAATACTAATAATAAAAGAATTTATTTGCATACAAAGCAAGATGGAAGGGCTTGCCACAAAAACCAGTCCAAATAAATTTAAACGTATTCACAAAATTATACTTCCTCATAATTTTGCAATTTCAGATAAAAATCTCAAACAAGATAATTTTTTAAGACAGCCATTTTTTAAACGATTTTTAAAACAGGACAAGGTTTGAGCTTCAACTACCATTCAACAAATGCAATCTACAATGCATCTTTATTCGAAAAAGGTCACTTGAAGTTTTAGCTAGAAGCGACGTTGGTTTCTATGGCAACCAAGACAGCAAACAACACCCGGAAGTTAACTTCGATGGAAGTTATACAGCACCCCAACTTGGTTAGCAGATAAACATGAATAAATAGCAACCACGGATATAATAAGTATAGATTATTTAAATGTTACGTAAACATTTAAAATTACAAAACTAAAGTGAAACTAATCGAAAGTATACGTCTCAAAAACCAGGACCTAACAGACTCTCTAATAAATTAGTAAAAGCATAGCAACATGAGTACAAAATGTAAAAAAAAAAAATTAGTTCAAATACGCCCATAAACGTTTGTAATAGACTTATTAGGCCTGGAACATTGATTGGATTGTTCATGCGACATTATGTTGATTAAATACCCCTCCTGTAACAAGTAGTTATCAACTTTGCTACACTCAAGTTTTAGCTCTTTCAAACTCACTCCTGCTTATGAAAAATAATCAAGGGGGTGCGCTGATTAAGTGAACGACGCGAACGAAAATCAGTGTTTGTTATCCAGTGCGCTAAAAAATAGGATTGAACAAACTTAAGTTTGTGAAGAACGGACATAGAATAAACCAAAGCGTGTCAATTTGGTTAACGGCAATGGCATATGTTAAAATTATGAATGAGAAAATTTATAGACTTACAATTCCTCCACAAAAAGGTAGAGGTGACGATAAGACAGTGTGACATGTTGTACATTCACAGTCCTATGAAAGTTGTGATATCCACCCATAACTAAACCCGGTATAAGCGAAGCCGCCGAGTTTCCAAAAAGGGTAGTGAAAGACAGGGAAAGGCCGCCAAGGTTAATCCTATTAGACAAATTAATCGCGCCGAATAATATACTTTAGACGTTAAATGAAAACTTGAAGATTGCTACGGCGAGTAGGAATCTTCTGGTTTTTATTTGACTTTCGAACTATTAGTCGGTGCGTGCGATTAACTTGGCGGATAGGATAAATACCTTAACTGCCTTTCCCTGGTTCAATGATATCACTACTTTCAAAGGCTGATTCTTCAATTTATTTATTTTTATTTTTATTTTTGTTTGTTGGTTTTCGTTGGATTGGCAATACCCTAAATGTCGCCGTCTACAACACGTCCGTTTCAGGAGGTTTAAAAAAATGTAATGAATAAAATAAAAATTGGATTAAATTAAATAAATTTTGAACAGGTTTTTACGTAATTTTTTACCAAGAATTTTCTTACTGACATCCATTAGGGGATGTTTTCTTATCTTCTATGGTAGATCTCACTAATTATTTTTCCACGTGTTACTAACCGTCTGGCTTCAACCCCGCACGTCCTTGGTGCAAAGTACACCGGTCTTTAGCCATGGGATGCAAGCAGACAAGTTGCGGGAACACGTGTCCGTCATCCCGCGTGCTGTTGCCTCTGGGGTCACCATCTTCTGGGGCCGTCAATCTAGCCGTCTGGCTTTCAACCATGCACTTCCCCGGTGCAAGGGACACCAGCACCCAAGTTGCGGGAAGACGTCCCGCAGGCTATTGCAGCAAACTTCTTCAACACCTACACAGACCTTCAAGTTCGCCATCGGCAAACCATTCGTCCTAAACCCTTCAAACTCGGTGGGCGCCTAGCTGGCAATACCCCCAGGACGTCCAAAAAAATTCAGACCCACAGCCCTAGTAGAAGGAGCGCTATTAAATAAACCGGCTTTGAGTGTAGGCCTATATAGGCCTATATAGGCCTAAATACTTCGACCGTCAATAGCGGACGAAGGAAACGAGCTACGACCCTGGGGATAGGCTAGATCGCTTTAGGAGGACGAAATACCCCTGGCTACCAAGTTTCATACCGAAAACACGAGTGGTTATGGAGAAACAGCATACCTGTGGTTAGGTGAGGTTAGGTTAGGTTAGTGGGACTTAGCCATTTTTTTGAAGTTCAAATGGTGACGGTTAACATCCGTTCCATGCTGCCAGAGACTAAGTCCCAACAGGCAACTTCGTACTGGGGGATTTGTCAGCATCAGACTGACTGTTCTCCCAACAACGCCAGTCCCTGGAATACCAGGGCTGGCTTTTTTTCTGAAGTCCAAACGGTGACGGTTAACATCCGTCCAAACGGGGTCTTGTTCGAATAGCTCGGCTCACAGAGGTCTCACGAACTTGTGGTTGGGCTTAAAATGTGCGTACGGACGAGGGCTACCCTCACACCGAGTTTCATCAAGTTTACACGACCAGTTTTTCAGCCCCGACACTTTAACCGATTTGTTGTACCTTCCGTAATGCTACGAAAAGAGCCTTTGGGGTGACCAGCAAGACAGGGTTGGGGCCACGGAGCCCATCTTCTGGGGCCGTCCATCTCGCATCGTCCCCCGGGTGCATGCCGCTTTTGGCGGCGATCCGACCACTTTTCATTTTTCCTGCGTTAGCAACGCTGGTTTCGAGTGTACGCGGGAGAAGCCACCCGAGGGGCAGCAAGCGTTTTTTTACGTGGTCGCAGGGTTTTTTTCGAATAGCTCGAAAACTATTCGTCCGATTTTGATGGGGTTAGGCTTGTTAGATCGGCCATGAAAAGACCTATCTACCTTCCAAAATTCAGACCTCTAGCACTTCTGGTTCGCGATTTGACCTGCGTTAGCAACGCTAGGTGCACTTCCACATAGTATATAGGGACAGTAGTCTCACTGTAGCTCTGGCTGTACTAGCTGTAGTGGCTGTACTAGCTGGCCGATCAAAGTGTGACTCTGTCCTGTGTCTCCCCGAGAGTGTAGGGATGCTTTCGGCATGCCTTGGACGATCTTCCCTGGTGGTTCATTTGCCTCGGTTAGCAACGCTAGGTGCACCTGGAAACGTCGCGCGGCCGAGCCTGGTTTTGCAACCGATCAGAGCTCGATTTGTTCAGGGCTTTGGCTACTCCATGCCGCAAAACCGCACTCTGGCACGGGTAAGAGAATCTCGTTTTCGTTAGTAAGAATCCCCTTCTTCTGCGTTAGCAACGCTGATGTAGGGGTCCAAATCTTACATATGGAGGGCAACTCGATGCGACCGAAAAGCCACGGTACGCCAAATACATCTCGGACCTTGGGTTATTGAAGTAGACATGTGGTATGAAAGGGCTTTTGGCAGAATGAGTGCATGTTTGGCCGGAGGAATGCCTGATCTTCGGCAGATGATGGGAAAAGAAGGCGCCAGGTCACATTTTAGCCGAAGGAGTGCCAGATCTTCGGCAGGTGATGGGAAAAGAAGGCGCCTGGTCGCATTTTAGCCGAAGGCATGTACCTAGAGTGCAGTCACGTGGAAAAGGCTCCACGCTCGGCCAAGGCATGAGGCGTCCGTGGCTTTGAGGCTGAATGCTCGCATTTTAGCTGAAGGAGTGCCACACCTTGGGCAGATGATGGGAAAAGAAGGTGCCAGGTCGCATTTTAGCCGAAGGAGTGCTAGATCTTCGGCAGCTGATGGGAAAAGAAGGCGCCTGGTCACATTTTAGCCGAAGGCATGGACCTAGAGTACCGCCACATGGGAAAGGCTCCACGCTCGGCCGAGAGATGAGGCGGCTGTGGCTTTCGAGGTTGAATGCTTGCTTTTTAGCCGAAGGAGTCCCAGAACTTCGGCAGGTGATGGGAAAAGAAGGTGCCAAGTCGCATTTTAGCTAAAGTCCATGCCGCAAATGGTCAGGAGACGAGAGCTGATCACGGCCCGAAGGTAGGCTGGCAACCAAAGGCGAGAATGCTTGCACGCAATGCCGCTCCTTGCTGCCGAAGTTAGTGAAGTTGTATCCGCAACAAAACGCCCTTTGGTGTCGGGGCTGAGAGCTAGCAACAGGTGTGTCGATGGCATCAAATGGCTTGCGGGTAGTTTCCAAAGAATCGAGGTAATTTGTCTGAGGACACACTGGAGAAATGAACTGTTCCTGTGGTTGTCAAAGATTTTTCGGTTAGCAACGCTAGGTGCACTCCCAAACCTCGCAGGGCCGAGCCTGGTTTTGCAACCGATCAGAGCAGGATTTGTTCAGGGCTTTGGCTACTCCATGCCGCGAAACCGCACTTTGGCACGGGGTAGAGAATCTCGTTTTCGTTAGTAAGAATCCCCTTCTTTTGCGTTAGCAACGCTGATGTAGGGGTCCAAATCTTACATATGGAGGGCAACTCGAGGCGACCGAAAAGCCACGGTACGCCAAATACATCTCGGACCTTGGGTTATTGAAGTAGACATGTGGTATGAAAGGGCTTTTGGCAGAATGAGTGCATGTTTGGCCGGAGGAATGCCTGATCTTCGGCAGATGATGGGAAAAGAAGGCGCCAAGTTGCATTTTACCCAAAGGCCATGGCGCAAATGGTCTGGAGACGAGAACCGATCATAGCCCGAAGGTAGGCTGGCAACCAAAGGCATGAATGCTTGCACGCAATGCCGCTCCTCGGTGCCGAAGGTATGAATACTTATCCGCAACAAATCCCCCTTTGGTGTCGGCTAAGTCCAAGAAGTGGTGATGAATTGAGCTGATTGAACAGCAGGGTCAGAAGGCGAGCCTGATGAGTGAGAGTGCCCGATGATTCAAAGTATGAGGGCATGAATTTCTATCGGCCCAGCCCTACCGTAATCTTGCTCCGTCGGTCTTCGGGCCATGGGCGGGTAGGCAAGGGTAGCATGCTGAGCAAGCGACAGGACGGAGGTGAGCTCTGATGAGTGAAAGTGCCCGATGATTCAAAGTATGAGGGCATGAATGAAGTGAGGAAAGAGAAAGCCCAGAGAGAAACAACTAGAACGGGTAATGGTCTGCTTTGCCGGTCTTTGTGTGATGTACCCTTCGGCTTATTTTCACATTTTGTCCGGTAGGCAGACTGACACCTTCAGACTTTCCAGCGCTGATAGAGATCGGCCCCTCGTGGTTACGTGATCTTGATGTGCACTAAATGAAAGTCGGTAGAAGCGAGGTGTGGTTTGAAAGCAGTAGAAGCGAGGCTTGGTGATTCCTGACACGTTCAGTGATAAGCGAGTGACTTGATGGTCCCGGCACATTCAGTCTTTCCAGCACCGATAGAGATCGGCCCTTCGTGGTTACGTGA
>JAHWFP010220787.1:16048-26929 GCA_023313725.1 Lithobius niger | reverse complement strand
TAAGTCCCATATGTCAGTTAGGTCAGTCGCGGGATCTGAACCGGCATTCATTTGGTTTGAAGACGAGGACGCTAATCACTGGGCTGTTTCTGCTCGCTTTGCTCGAGGTCCCCGGGGACCTCTCACAAAGCTCGTGTTGCACATTGGGACCTAGTTTTTTTTTGCCGTTCCGTAGCCGCCTACCATAGGGCAGTAAAGGGTTAAGCAGTAACAGCCTGTATTTTTCCATGCGATACTTATGCGAATTGGCGAATGGAGGATAAAGCGAATTGGCAAATGAATGGCCTGTAATGGCGAGTTTGCGGACCGGGTCTTGCGTGGCCTTGAACTAGCACAGGGTCTTTTAACGTGAATCACGCGATACACGGATAAGGAATATTTGTATTCTATTTATATTCCTTATCCGTGTGTCGCGTGACGTGCGCTAAAAATCCGTGGTTGGAAAGCAGCCGATCGTCCGGTATTGGTCAGATTGGTGCCGGTAAGCCAGGCCAGCGGTTCCTGTAACTCGCTGTGACTTCCTTGCAGTAACGGCGCCAAGGTTGGGCCAGGGTTGGCCATGACCCCCCCCCCCCCTAAATATTTGACGCCCCCCTCCCTCCCGCCGGCCCGGCCCCCAAACCCCAACGCTCAGGTCCACCACTAGAAAAAAAAGTAATAAAAAAAACTTGCAGGCTAGACTTGAAATAAAATGAATAAACAGAGCTTTTATTTTTAAAATTTTATTTATACATATATATATATATTAGGGTGGTCCTTATTTTTTTATTGTCGAAATCTCTACCTCCCACCTTTCCAATAGATACTCCCCTACAAAAAAAATAATTCCTGCGAAATTTCTTTCATATTGGTCAATATTTAGGGTATGCTCAAGCCACGTCAACTTTTACCTATTTTACACTTTTTTTGCAGGCTTGCAGCTTAAAAGTTTTAAACCAGTCTGTATGGATCACCGGAAAATTGGGGGAACATTGCATAAAAACATTTATGAAGTAAAGTTACAAAAGTAATCGGTAATTGTTGCCATACGGGATAAGAAATATGTGGTTACAATAAAAAGTTTAAGAAGTAATGGAAATTCATGTTTTGTTAAAGGACACACATGAAATCGAGATTCACATTTTCGGTCCTTTTCATTAGCTCAGATCAGAAGATTTTGCTTCTGTTTAGCCTCGTTAACAAATTAAAGACGGGAAGCCAAACTTGTTAACTCATTGACAAAGTCTGAGACAGTGACATGAAGAAGGGTCAACTTTTTGCAATCCGCGTAGCAATAGCGAGGTTTTCGGGCGACTTGCAAACAAACTGAATCTGGTCCTCATCTTTCATTAGCTAAGCATTATAGTCCTGCATTATGCAACTCCTCTTTCTGTGGTGTCATTGACAACACATATCTCCCGTACAACATTCTCTGCTTTAAGGTAGTCACGATTTGTTATCCGAACTGATTGGATCGATTTCTAAGAAAAAATCTGTATGGACAATAATCTAGAAAAACTTAACGAGTGTTTTCAGTTAATGACTCACAGAGACTATTCTCTGGAATTGTGTACAGTGAGAGTTTTTTCAAGACCTTGATTTCAAGACCTAGGAATGTTCTGTAGACATTCGCTTGGGAGGATCCTCTTCTACATGATGGAGTACTTCCAATCGGGTCTTCTACTCAAGGTTTGTAATCAGCTACTATGATGTGGGATCAATTTCTTTAACCATTTGAAAAGGACTTCCACCACTGGTTCCATCATGACACTGAATGATTCTTCTGGAAGATTCTCATGCATGTGATATTGGTATGCCAAGTAAAGAACTTCTGTTTCCAACAGCTTTTCCAGCAACACAGAGGCACTATTCTTCTGTCCAGTGTTACTCGAAGTTGTATCATAGCAGATTGCTTTGATGTGATCTATGGCTCCACAAGCAGACAAAATCTTGATCATTGCATCATGCTTTACCTGACCAGCTCCAGAATCGAGCTTTGGAACAGCCAGGAGTTGCTCTATTCCAGAGCCCGAAATAATGATTAGAAGTATATCTAGTTTCTGTTCTTTCGTGAGATCCTCTGTCGGGTTAAAACCCCAGTGGAGCACCAAGGGTGTATTAGGTTTAAACTCTGCCTTTAGCTCGGCTGCCTAGTTTACGTGACGAGCTTAATGATAAGGTCGAATGGATGAAAGATTGATACTGTAATTCTGGGTATTTTGTCCTGAAGCTTGAAGGACGAATGATATTATTTGCATTGCACGATGATCACTTGTCTTCGTTCAGTCGATGGATCAGAGGACGGAAGACTTTAATATTAGTTTCGTACCCTGTTTCCAGGCTGATAAGATGGGGTGACTTCGCGAATAACTCCTTCGACCTTGGAATCGGTCGTTTCATTGGGATTGAAAGGACATCCATGATTCGAATTCAACAACAAGATCCAAATTGGCCATCTCAGACAACTATTTCTCTTTCTACAAATGCTGAAGGTTATATTTCCCATCTTCAGCTTCCTTCTTCCGTACAAAATGATCAATTCCAGCCAGTACACCTCAACGTTCCGTTTTTGGCTGCGCCTAAAGATATGCCTTATATTCTGGGATTGAGTTCAGTGCTTAGGCATTCTGATGGGCTGCATCGCATGTGTTTTTAAATGAACATTTGAATGCTTCTTCTCCAGCCACTTGGGTTGCATCCTTCTAGCTTTACTTTTCTGCAGTCCTTCCCATTTCTTAACAAATTCCTCGAGATGTTTGTTCGCATTGTTGATTACAGCCTTCTCCCCAATGATCTGCATCTCGTTTAAGGTGTTAACGGCTGCGCCATGTCATACGTTTGCTGTCTTTAGATGGTAAAGGGACACTCCAAGAACAATCCAACAGGACTTTGTACCACTAAGAGATTCTTTGGTTAGATTTAGATAGTTAGATTTTTCACGGGCGTTGTCATACCTTAGTACTAGATTATTTATGATTGATTATATTAGCAATTCAAGATACTAGTGATCAAGACTGATAATATAAAAAGCCTATGAAAATAAGGCAAAGACGTATTACAAACTGAAGGACTCAATAAAGAATATGTTATTGCAAGGCACTGATCGTCAAATAGTCCAGCATACTCATTCAACTGCGCTTTAGCGAATAAAGCATCAATACAAAAGTGGGTTGAGCATACCCTAAATATGTTCCAATCTCGTCCAAATTCTGAAGAAATAACTTTTTTGTAGTGGAGTACGAAATTAGAGGGTGGGAGGTGGAAGAAAAGACAAAAATATTTTTCGTATATTAATAAGGACCACCCTAATATATATATATATATATATATATATATATATATATATATATTTTATGTATATATAAATATTTTTTTTTACCAGCTTTGCAATATATGTGTAATCTACTTTATTTTGCGTGTGTTTGTGGGGCTTCTCTTACAAATAAATTGTGCTGCATTGTGCTGCACGTTCAGGTTGAATTAAACAGAATAAAAATGCCTAAAGGTGGTTGCCTTGGAAAAAAAATCCTTGGCCCACTCTTGTTTCCGGATGTGCCCTATGTCGGCTCCCCAAACAATTCAGTCCTGACGCCGTCACTGCTTCCTTGGCTAGCTTTAACTTAAACCCATCTCATTTGTATTTAGTAGCTGTTCACCCGTCAAAAATGACGGAATTTATTGATGTTCACTAAAATTTGTTATTTTTAAAATTTAAATTTAGTTAAATTTCGTAGATTTTTTTTATTTTACGTTTTTTTTTTAGTTGTAATAAAAAAAACAACAAATATTGAGGTCTATCGTTCAGGCACCATGTGACATCAGTTTGCTGTATAGGCTAGTGACGTTAATTCATATTGCAAGTAAGCAGCAGTCTTGAGAGTGTTGGGTTAGCAAAGTGGGCTAATCCAAAGAATCGGCTTTACTTTCTGGATTCGTGACAACCCGTGAATTTTTCCATCGTTGTTTCTGCTCAATTCTGCACAGTGTTGGCCCCCATTGTGTTTCTCCGTTTATGTGTTTGAAAGTTTTAATTTAAATTAAATTTAAAAAGCACTAACTAATATTTGAAAGCTCATTTAAACGTTTGCCTTTCATCGGAAACACTATTCATAAAATTGTTTTTCAGTTTAATTTAAATTGTGCGTGTACGTGGTGAAATTACGCCTAACTTGTGAGACTTCATTCTTATGCCTGATTCCTCAGATTTCTGACGTATTCGTACGAGTGTTGACGCGTTTTATAAAGTTCTAAGAGCCGCCATTGATGTTAGTTTGAGGCAGTGGCTCCATAGAAATGATCGGATGGGACTCAACAAAGTCTGTGCGGGGTCTGGGGAGCACTGTTAGCTCCCGCAGTGGGGAATGGGCGAGAGCCCTGGGATCTGAGGCATTTAACGGTACACCGCTAGCGTGACCGGCTGCTGGAGATAGAATTTGTATCACATATATTCTCGAGGAATTTATTTAGCATTGTGACAAGCTTTGTTTTCAGGGCGAGGGGGGGAGGGGAGGGGTAGAAGCTGTCCTCCTTGCTCCACTCCCCCCCCCCACCTCTACCCCATCTCTCCGCCACTGGGTTGAGGCCAGGGTTTATTATTCAGTCCGTACCTTGGATGGTAGGTTTTGCTGTCCCAGCATATTTTGCACCATGTGCATTTCAAATGGGCGGGCTTCTCCGCATTACCCAAGTGTATAATATGAAAAACAACGCTGAGGGCAAAGAGACTTAAATTTCATTCTAAGTGGTAATGGACCGTGCACCATAGAAACAAGAGTCAAGCTTTGATTCAGTAAGTTCCGCAACTCAATATTTTGATCTCTAACAATGGATTTTCCAATTTAGTACGGTCTTACCTCTTGGTGGGGGGATACCGTAAGTTTCTATACCACGCGCCATGGCTGTTTTCTGTGAAGAGCATATCACGTGACTGGGCTAGTCCAATCAGACGGCCAAACAGCTGTTGTTCTCGTTCGTCATTGGCTAACTCATGGTGACGTCACGGCAAACATCCATTGCGCATGGTTTAAAGAAACTGAAAAAGTCTAAAGAAAATATCTAAAGTGCCGTATACCCAGTTTCGAGCGCGCAACTAACCCATATGAAAGGCGTTGCGAACGGGGTGAACACAAGTCCAAAGTGAAGTCGATCGTACACAACTTAACCTAACCGGCATTCATTTGTAGGTCGAACTCACTCCGTTTCGCTGCACTTCACGTAACGTGGATCGAATTTCGAATTAGCAACACTTCAACACCATTCTACGTAACACGCTCGGATGTGATCTTAAAATTGGGTTCGGTGATTTATGTTTATGCCAGTGGACAAGTGGCCGTATCGGTAAATGCGGTACGGTAGTGATGTAGTGATGCACTGGTTCACCGGTTCGAATCTTGATCCCATCACCTAAATGAAATGTAAGTCCACAAGGATGTTCTATGTTATTTCTAGTGTATGGTGGCTTATCACTGATGGCCTATTTCCAATTTGTCTTAGTTAACACTGTTAACAGCAACGTAAATACGTCTGCTTTAGCAATGTTAGAACACAATTATAAATTCGATGAAATAGCACAAATACAAAGAGACTATTTGCGTAACCAGGTTTAAGAATCGGTGACATTTTTTAGTCACCGATTGTTAAACCTGGTTACGCAAATAGTCTAGCAATTCAGATGCGATTATAATTTGAATAGCCTATACCACACGCCATGGCTGTTTGCTGTGACGTTCATATCACGTGACTGGGCTAGTCCAATCAGACGGCCAAACAGCCGTTGTTCTCGTTCGTCATTCGCTAACTCATGGTGACGTCACGGCAAACAGCCATTGCACATGGTTTAAATGTAGCCTAATAGCAGACTACAATAAATATTTAAAAGATTTTGCTGTCTTTTTTCTTCCCCCCCCCCCTTTTTTTTGAAGAATAAATCAATTTAACTAGCAGTGCAAAAAAATGTATTTACACTGTAATATAGTTCGCTGAAATAAATTTATATTGGTTCATAGAAAATTGCAAAAAAATAAATAACTGAACAAATAAACGAACATCATAACGGGGAAGTTGAATTCAACACCTGATCAGTAATATTTTGGCAAACTCAATGCATTCCGTGCAAAACGTAGGGAGTAGGGGAGGGGAGAAGGGGACGAGCTTCAATACTCACATATGTAGAAAAACAAACAGTTATAACAATAATAAAACAACACCCCGTTTGTAAGCGCATCAGGTTTAATCAGTAAGTTAATAATACAGGATGTCCCAATAGTCCGAGAACACCCTCACAACTTTTTAACGGATTGCGGGGGGGTGCGCGGCACTAGGGCTTACACTCTTGGGTTTCAAACCGTAAAAGACGTTGTAGGTGTGATCGAACTAAATTGAACGAAGCATTTTGTTGCCACCTACGTCCCTTTACGACGTCTTTACCCTGAGTGAGACATGGGGATGCAGACAAAATTCCTAATGTTTGACCGGCTGCCATTTTGAATGGGCTCGTCGTATCGGTAATTGTTTGGAAACCTTACATTTCAAGCTATCGACTTAATTCGCCTACCTATCGATTCCTTTCGTCGTTACGGTTCCGAAAATCATACCGAAAACGTGCGCAAACGCTTGTTTATTTTTGAACAAAAATTATTAAAACACGTTAAAACACAGCTCACTGCAAGCTAGATGCGGCAGCCATTCTACGCGATGTACCGCAACAAGAAGACCTGATTTCGACCGGAACGTGCCTAAACGGAAATTACCTTCATTTTCGTAATGTAGGGTGGTAAGTAGTTTTATTTCTATACGAATATTTCTTTACAGTATGAAACACTGTCCTAGCGCGCATCATTATATACGTCGAGAATTTGTGTAATCAGAAATAGTACGACGCAAGCATTTGTGAAACAAGGAACAAATTATGCTACTTCCTTGTTTCACAAATGTTTGCGTCATATTTTTCTGATTCCATCAATTCTCGACGTATACAATAATATGCGCGAAGCGCGCCCCTGCGAACTCTAATTCCGGCTACAAATATCGATACACCGTCTGACTGGGAAAGAGATAATTTCCGTTTAGTAACGTTCCAGTCGAATTCAGGTTTTATAGTTGCGGTATCACCGCGTAGAATGGTGGCCGCTTCTAGCTTGCAGTGAGTAACGTTTTACCGACTTTTAATATTTTTTTTCCAAAGTAAATAAGCGTTTGCGCACGTTTTCGTTATGATTTTCGGAACCGTAATGACGAAATGAATCGGTAGGTAGGTGAATTAAGTCGTTAGCTTCCAAACAATTACCAAGTTATCTTTGCGTCAATTTATTCGCCTGAGGAAGACCTTTCAAATAAGTTATTCCTTTACCCCCCAGTCCATTGAAAATTTCTGATTTGGGGCCCGTGGGCTGGCGTAATGCCGGTTGTACGAAAAGGTAGATCCTTTAACCAAACTTACATTGCCAGAGTTTCATTATTTTCTTTCAATCCCTTAAAAAGGTGTGAGGGTTTTTTTCCGGACTTTTGGGACACCGTGTATAAAGTTCCGCCTCTATGTGATTGGGAGGACTTCGGAATTGTGGTAAGCTACTAACACCTAGCCTAAAAAGAGACAGATGTCTGATGGGCGCCTCAGAAAGGGAACGAGATTTTCATCACGAAGCTGTCTTCGAAATCCCTGCACCGTGCGCTGGTTTACGGTAAGTGGACAAAGGGCGTTCCGGACATGGTCCACGCGGACCGAGTAGAAATGTTTACGACAGTCCATTTTGGACCCCCTCAGTAACAAACTTCAAATTACGTCGTCTAGTTCGTGGTTTACCCATAACGAGGTCGAACAGAGGGGAATAGACGACCGTGAGTTCACGAAGAATCTAGTACGTAAGAATTAAGTAGAATCTAATTCTTAGAAGTTCGAGTGACTCCAGACTAGTGCTTTCTAGGCGGTGTCTGAATGATAATGTTCCACGATTACCCTTCGCGGATCAACGCTGAACACATTAATTTTTATGTCAGAGTTATTGCAAATTTTGTTGGGCTATGGCAAAAGGATTATTACATGATTACTACAGCATTATCACAGGATGATTTACTGAACTTTACTCACGTAATGTAAATACAGTGAGCTCAGATGACTCTCGGTGGATATGTTCGTCAAACTGATTCTTGAAAGCCTTGATTGAGTGGGCTGAAACCACAGATTTCCGAAGGCCATTCCAATTAGAAAGTGGACGAGGGATAAAAAGTGTGGTTAATTTGGTGGCCACGAGTTGCCACGTAAGTTTGTAAATGAAATTTTTCCTTTAGCAAAGGACCGCCATAATTAAAGTGTAAAATTCTGAATAACGTAAAGATACCACCTCGTGTATACCGCCACCATAGAGGTGGTACATTTAGGAACAGGGAGTCGCCACTCATAGATTAGCTGGGATAATCCCTGTGTACGTTTAGGGAACCATCGCTGTATTTTTCAAGCGCAAGTACATCCTCTTTAAAAAGAAGACACCAAATTAAGACGATATGCTTAAGAACTGGCTTAACCAACCAACGATATAATTATAAGTTAACTTCCGGGTATCGCGATGTAATAGTGTGGTTAACTACAATAGAGCAGTGACATAACGTAGTATTATTGTGTATAACTCTATGGTGGAGCCAGTAACTGGGTTAGCTGCAAGGGGCACTGGAGGGTGAAAAGAAGGTCGTCTTACTGAAGCCACTGCTATTAGACTGGAATTCTTAAGCATATAACGCGTGATTTTTGTTGTTGGAGAAAACAAGGTTTTTTTTTAAGCCTAAGAAATCCGCTCTCAAAGCACTGTCTTGACTAGAAGCGCCGTTGTTTTCCCTTACATTTTAACCTAGTGCACCTTGTAGCTATGCTCTCTAGATGCTGTCACGTAGCCAATATGACATCACTTGACGCTGCTCTATACAAAGTGAATTTGTTCTGAAATAATAGTTCAAATGTGAGCGTAAATCTAAGGCCCTTATCTTCACAACACCTAAATCAGTAACGGTAAATTAGCCGTTTGGAGTGTAAGGTTCTCCCCCCCCCCCCATTCCTGGTATAGACGGCCTAGATGCATACTACAAGGGATTTCTGAGGTTGTATACTAAGTGCTTACGTAGTAATGCATGTAAATAGCTTATCTGAGGTACAGGCTTATCCAAGGGATGGGTAGAATCAATAGATTGCAGAGTTCCCCTAACCTGGAGTCGAAGTCATTTACGAAACATTTGAAGTACATTACAAAAAGAAGGGCCCAAGTACAGAGCCTTGTTGTCTTCCACTGGACTGGATGCTGGGGGTAGTTTAGGAATGATACCCTTTAATTACCACAATCAGGCTTCTGTTGTGGTGTCAGCATTAAATCCGGTACAGAATCGGCCTTTGTGTACCGGATGCTTTAAGTTTGTGATTTAAAACGTCATGTGGGACTTGATCAAAGGTTTTTGTATGTCTACAAGAAAATATTGCCAGGTATAGTTGAGATGTGTGTAATTGTTAGTTTAGAAAAAAAAAAAATTGTTACAATGGAATAGCCGGGCCTGAAGAAGTGTTGGGATGCACTGAGAAAATCTGTGTCGTTTATGAAGTCGAAAATGTGGTTCTATAAAACTAGTTGAATCCCCGTCAAAAATGACGGGTCCTAGTGTTAATAAGTTGATAATGGGGGGAAAAAACAGCAGAAAATATTGTTTTTATACACAACAATTGAAAATTTAAAATGGCTCATAGTAAAATTGAAATACGCCTAAAAACGGGCTTAACGCCCAAAACCCGAAAAACGAACTCCCAACGTCAAAATGCCGTACATTCTCTTATTAAATTTGAAAAAGATCCGACGATGTTAGGCCTAACGAAAACAGCTTAACTTAAAGCCCGTTAACATTGCACAGCTAACCCACTTTTCACCCTTTGTTTAAAAAAAAAAAAAAAAGGCTCTAAAAAGGGCCTAAAAAAAGGGTCCGAGAAAGAAAATAATGTAAAGTTGGGTAAAAAAAAATCACGAAAAGAAAATACCCACCAAAGGAAACCCTAACCTTTCCCTGGTTTCAGCATCAAAATAGCACAATTGGGAGAACAAGAAATTCGACTGAAATTGGGATTAAGTTTGGGGAAAAAAAGCTAAACAGCAAAAGGGCTCTCAGTGCCCACCTTCCCAACTCTTCCTCTATTGACGCGTACGATTGCTGGCGCTGCCATTATTATGACCTTGGTTATCCCTCTATACCGTTTAGCGACGGCAGATGGAGTTGGCGGCAGATGGCATTGCTGGCGCTGCTCGCTCATCTCGGCGAGTCGTGACGTAGGCGTTGCGTCGTGACGTAGTTCTCGCCTGTTGGTGCTGTTGCTGGCGTATCATCGCTCGCGTCCGGTGTTGATGGCATAATATATGTATGATAGATTCGAACAATTTGCCCGTCTGGGACGTAACACTAATGAATCGGTGATTTTGTGGGTTTTCGATGGGAAGCCCTTTTGACGATCGGAGGCAAATTATGTGTGAAGTATATACTTTACTTCATTTACTTTATTTACGCTATTACAAGCTTCACAGCAAAATTCACAATTTTGTAAAAGGTGTATAACAAAGTGCAATGAAGTATAAATAGACAGATTTAAATAAACAAAACTCAACAGATACTTACTTCAACAAAATAATGATGCATGCCTGTTAAAAGGCAATTCAGTGACCCCAAAAGGCAGTCACAAATAGAAAACTTAGCTACGAAACAAATAATCAGAAAATAAAAGAGTTTTTAAATATTTAAAAACTCACTTGATCGTTTTGTGTCGGTTAATACCAACTGGCAGTTCTCTTCTGCAGGCCAAGTAAAATGCCCCATATTTTTACTTGATGAATTGAATGTTCCAAATCATGTCCTGATATACCTATTTATGTACATTATTTATTT
>JAHWFP010220787.1:0-14947 GCA_023313725.1 Lithobius niger | reverse complement strand
TCACCCGGTATGAACGTTACAAGTATTACAAGGATCTGTTCTGGAACAGATCCAGTTGCTACTACGTCTACCACAGTCTTTTCGACCTGTTTTCTTTGCTCACCCGGTATGAACGTTACAAGTCTTGCAAGGATCTGTTATGGAACGGCTCCTGTTGCTTATTTCAGAAGCAGTTTTCACCTTGATAATTCAGGCATTGAATTGTAGACCAAAGTTATCGCAACGCGTCTTGGGCTTCGGTATGATACTCTCTTGGGGCACTAATAGGGGCTTCCGCTGTTTCAGTTATTGGTCCCGGTTGGTCACAGCGGCTCCAATCGTGCTACTTAAATGGTGGGCAAATTTTTGGCTGACACCTTGGCTAACAAGGGATCCGATATGATCACCCGTTTACCAACACAACTGGACGACCAGCCTCAACACCTGAAGCCTTTCTTTGAAATGGTTCACTAGTAATTTGATAACAAAGCACATCCTGTAACTTCTATTTGTTCATGCCTGGTTGTTAAGAGTTCGTTGGCGAAGGTATAAACGTTGGTTTCTGATCCAAGGTTAGTCTACCATTCCCTTCCTTGATTTAAACCCTAAAGATTGATAGAGTCGGATCGTTAAGAGAAATTTTCCTACGAGGATAGATGCACCTTGCTTGCATAGTGAGTCCCAGACGGCCAAACATGGATGTGAGTTCAGAAGGTACTGTTGTTGTACATACACGTAAGTAAACAACTCCCTGACTATTTTTCGGTTGTGGTCCTACGGCAAGGCTGTGCAATATGTTATTGTGTAAGACATAGTTCCTTCTACATATTCTTTTCGTTGTGGCAGCAATCGAAGACAACAGTGCACCTTGCAGGCACCAAAGACAGAAGTGACAAAGACTTAAACACTCGATGATAACATCAAGCCATGCTCCTCCTGGCCCGAGACCTATTTCGGTTCCATAATTAGAATTCCTTCTCCCAGAACTTATCTCTCGAATTTCATAGTTTTAAAGCTTGCTTATTTAGGCAATATGGAAATATGTTGCAGTTTGATATTCCCCTGTAGCAGTTGCCGGGCGGGCAAATATCTTGTCGAAATCTCGGTATATTACCACCAGATTTCATTACTATCAGTTCTCGACAACAATGGATGTAATAGTGCAATTCCAGCTAGCAATGCATGATGGGACGGATGCAGCCTGAGACGAAGTGCATAACGGGACGGTTGGGGACCTCTCATGCCGCATCCATCCCGTCATGCATCTGCCCAACAATGCAACGTTTCATTTCCCTTGGTTGCCGAGAGAAAAAGTTCGAATTCGGACAACAATCAAAAGAAAAACGAACAACAATGCTTGTTTATGCTGACGTGAAATCGGCATGAAATCGGATGATATGTAGGATATTACTCGCTTTCCTCGTAGTGAGATCAACAATTGGCTCGTCTCTGCGGGTCTGGACATTGTTGATCTTAGTCTTCGGAAAATCTGAACCACAACGTAATTAACGAAATTGGTCCCAAGTTACCATTCCCTTTTATTTGCAGCCTGAGTTTAAAACGTGTCGTAAGTTATAATACGTTGTCGGATACATTTATTCAGGTGCACTGGTGTCAAAATGAATACCCCCTCCCCACTTTTACTGCACCTATTTAAAGATATTTTCCCTTTGAATTCCCTTTGTAGCACTCTTAAAGGGACACCCAGCCTGCCTTATAACATTCCGCCTACCTTATAACAGCCACTCGCTGATCGCCATCCGCGCATATAGCATCGCAAAGGTTAAATGAGATAGTAGCTGCGTTTCTCGCAGCGAAGAATGCAGCTACTGTCTAAATTGGCATTGCGCTTGATAGACGAACCAGCATGAACGTCGGCATTAATCATGTCGTCACAAACTGGAATGATTCTCGTATTTTAATGTCACAATTTATAATTTTCTAGGCTAGTGCCTATAATTTTGCTTCGGCGATCTATTGGAATAATTATTTTTAATTTTTATAGCATTAGTTTTTTAGATTTTTGATCTCATGGTGATCTATACATATATTTCGCTCAGGAGCAGACTTAATAAAGGATTATTAAGGATCACGAAGCTTCAACAATCAACAATCAGCAAGAGGGAGAGCGGGTTCATTCTTGCCACGGTAGCAAAAAAAAGGGCGAGCGGCCGACAATGAGAACGGATATGTGCTCTAACAATTAGAAACAAAGACTATTGCTTCAATAATGCTGACTATTAGAGCCGAATTGAATCAGCGGGAATCAGCTAGTTATTAGAAAAATAGTACATACATGCACACACACAAATGAAACGTCGTGGTTATTGTAAGCGCGCAAAGGATCATATACTGCAGGACGCAGTCAATATAGTTAATTATTATTCTACAGAAAATCACCTCGATCCCACATTTTACAACGGATTTTTTTCAAGGGATTGACTAACGGTAAGGAAATAGAGCTTTGGGGGCCATACTTGATGCGGAGGATCGAGAAAAATGGCGCTAGGAGGAATGGCCTTTTAAACCTTAAAAACACCTTCAACAGCATCTCTCCTTTCTATCTTCCCCTCCTGCTGTTACCATCAAACAGTTCCTCTTTATTCCTTCTCTAGATGTCTCCATTGCACCCTACTGACTCGCTTCGTTGCGGTTCATTTCCGAGAGGCATCCATCGATTCAGGTGACATGTTCGATTTTACTGTCAACTCCGAGGACAAGACACGAACGCGTGGGTGTCGTGTGGGCGTGGGTTACACATTACATTGAACCACCTGTTCCGCTGCCCCTCTGCACGATTTGCTCTACCAGCAAGACCGGATAAAATTAACGAGCAAAATCTATACCTAATTCTTCCCGCGTTTGCTCACATAAGTGTGCATCTTTGTTGGGTAGAGTTAGGCCTAATTTATGCCCGCTAGTTGCGAGACATAGGGATATAGCGAAAGTGTCGTTGCCACGGTAATGCTCTTCGATCAAGCAAGGTATGCATCTATGTCACATGTGTATCTCGTTGTCAGTATACTCGTTTTATTCGTGGTAACGAGATAATAAATTCTATAGCTGCAGAAAACAATCATGGTTCATATCGTTCGAGTGAACTCTCGTCTGTTTTTGTATTTGCAACACCTGCACAGCTGTGAATTCCATGGGGATACGAACTTTAATGTGTTTTTCTAAACAGCGAAATCGTTTCTATTCAGTTAATTTATTTTCTGAACATTCGTGTTTAAGAGACAATGTTAAAAACAACCTGAAAGCATTTTGGAATGATACACAGTCTTAAAATCAGAAGTTTGGCCTTTGATTGACACACAATAGGCAGTGGCAGTTGTAACTTCTTGTGTCTGCGCATGTGTGTGCGTGTGGGGAGGGGGGGGGGGAGGGACTTAAAACAGGCAGTTTGTTTTCAGTGTGTTACGCTTTTAGAAATTTCCACAAATATTTACGTTACAAAGATCTGTACTGTAGTTTCACGGCAATTTTTGACCGTGTATGAACGTAGTAAAAACCAAACGTACATCTTTCAACGAGCGCTTCCCACTCTAATGCTACAGGAAGGCGGTGCGCCCTGCAAACATCCACGATTCAACCCGACCAAGAGTCTCTTCCCATCGCGTAGCATTCAGAGAACCAAATCCAGAGATGGCGTGAAGCTGCACCAAGTTGAGGGGCAACCGACACGGCATCCCTGCCGGTCATTAGCCCGGCTTCGTTTAGTAGTAGTTGAGCAACAGAACTAATACGTGTAACCACGCTATCGCAGTGGACAACAAGGCTAGAATTTAAAATTATATTGCATGTAACGAACACTTGAAGCGTATCAGATTTTACTGAACTTGACCGCACAACACACTGACCCTCTCGAATTGTTTTGTATTGAAACTAGACCCGGCTTCGCTCGGGTGGAGTAACTTTGCCCATTAATAAACATTTACCTCCAAAAATCCAACAAAGAGAAATGAAACTGCAGTGTCCGGATGATACGACGGGTGTTTGCTTCAAATAAGCAGCAGAGGTAACATACACCCCCCCCCCCCCCCTGCCCTACTCCCAACCTATTTAGTTCTTATAGCATTAAAATGTGAACAGAACAGCAAGGTAAAACACGCACTGCCCACGCATACATTCCCCCCCCCTCTCATTATTCAGAAAACAGATGTCAGAGTTTCGTTTTCGTGCTAGTTTCGTTTTCCAGAAACGCAAGCCACCGTCGGAACGTATTTTCGTTTTCGTCCTAGTGAGGACAGGAGGACTAAACGAAACCAGCGTAACATGGAAAAAAAAACTTGGGCTTTGTGAATGACGTCATTTACGATTAGTCTCCGAGATTCCCAAATTAAAGGCGCGGGTCACTGAGCGTTGAGCGCGATTTATTGGACTGATCCATTAAATGAAAGAAGGAGCGGGGGAAAGCTTTAGCGTAGCTGCAGCGAGGGACGGCTTGCTCCCTGCTCATACGGATGCAAACCTATTTACGTTGCCTTTTGGATTTATATGTCAGACTGCCTGAGCGGGGAAAAGTGTATGTTTCATGTATATGTGTGCGTGTTAAATGCTGCCTATGGACGTTTCCTTTTGGCCGTGTCAGTATGGCTCAGCGGTAAGACCTTGGACTTTTATTTCAAAGGTCCCGGGTTCGATTCCCCGCTGAGGCAGTCTGACATTTAAGTCCAAAAGGCAGCGTAAATAGGTTTGCATCCGTATTTATTAAACCAATCTCGAGCCCATTGGCTTTCCGTCCCGTATAACCCTGCTCTCTGTCACACATATAATTCTTGTCACGTATAGTATTATCTAGTAGGCGATTTTCGAAGCTTCGCAGTTCTTCTATTTTCATCTGCAATCTGAGTGAATTCACCGTTTTAGCTACAGTAACGTTAAATTAACGTTAAAATACATTGTATGCTAAGAGTTTCGTTATTGTTAGAGTTTCGTTTTCGAAAATGGTGGCATCTAGTGAGCGATCTTCGAAGCTTTGTCCTCGCGCTCAAGGCCCGCTGAGATAGTATCTGCGTTCCTCGCTCCACGCTTCAGGCCCGTCAGCTCTGTGCTCTTCCGGCATTAGTTAGTGACAGGCACGCTAGGATCGTCCAGTACCGTACGGCATGATGAATGGTATCTGAACAAAATGTATGCCTTAAACTTTAAACACGTAAAGGTAACGTTCAAATTGCGAGATCTGGCGCATAAGGAGAGTTGTAAAAGTCAGCGGCTTGCGAGTCGATTGGCAGCGGGGAACGCTTTCCCATTGAAATAACAAACGGGCGAGCGTTTCCGCTTGCAACGACTCGCAAGCCGCTGACTTTTAAAACTTCCCTATATTGAGGGTTTTTCACACATTCACTTAGTCCAGATACAAATTCCTTTGAGTTCTCAATCCGTACGGTACTGAATGACTCCTAGCGTGTCTGTCACGAAACAGAAGCAAGCTGACCGGCCTGGAGTGGAGCGCAGCTACTATCTCAGCTGGCCTTGCTCGCGCTCCGTCGTTTTCCGTGGACACTCTTTCCGTTATAGTATAGGATGGGACGTTAGTTTTGCAGTTTACTGCTAGTACGCAACTAGTATGAGGTAGGCAAATCGAAAGATACCTATTAAACTGCCAACAGCATACTTTCGTTCGCGTGGAGGCTTGAGCGGCAGGAAAGCGAGTTGCTGTTGGGAAACAAATTTTGCCTTTCGCAGATCTGAAGTCTTCGTGTTAGAGAGAGGTTTTGGAGAGCTGTCTTATCGGAATAGACGCTCGCGTGCCAAACTGGATTCCCTGCAGTTGAGACACCCGAAGGCCCATTTAATCTTAACTAGTTTCAATCATTCAGAAAGAGGTCAAAGAGGTCAATTGACTTTACAAACTTCTTCACGCAAGCTTCTTGAAACATCTTTCCACCCAAAGCCAAAACTGATGTCAAAAGCCGCCAATTTTCCAAAAAGGATCGGCAATTAAAGGTAGTGATGCCATTCAACCCGGGAAATGCCGCCAATCCTATTAGCCAAGTTAATCGCACCAATTCATAGTTCGAAAGTTAAGTGAAAAGTAGAAGATTGCTAGTCGTGGTAGCAATCTTCAAGTTTTCTTTTAACGTCCAAAGTATTATTCGGTGCGATTAAGTTGGCTAATAGGATTAACCTGGGGGGGTTTCTTGGTTGAATAATATCACTATCTTCAAAGGCCGATCCTTTTTGGGAACTTGGCGGCTTTTTGCACCAGTTTTGGTTTTGGGTGGATATCACAACTTTCATAGGATACAATTATAAGTTGGCTAAAACTAGAGCTAGATTGTTGGAGCTAGATTAGATTGCCAGACGTTTTTGTATACTAATTGTGTGGTGGCAGCATGCCTACAGAATTCAACAAACATTAAACAAATTCTACTTTTTGAAATGCGTGTACTATTTTAAACAGTCGTTGTCGAATTAACTTTGCGGTAGGGTCTTTAGTAAATGACCTTCATTCGTAAAATTTCATCGACCGTAATTCGCTCCTCATGAATTCAAATATTTCACGCTGTCATTGCAGACAAGAAGGGAAGGGGGGAGAAGGTTTTATGGTGGTAAGGGAGCCGTACTGATTGAGCGAGCGAAGTGAACCAAAATCAGCGTTTGTTAACCAGTATGCACAAAATAGTGATCTTACTTTGATGAAGCATGGATTGGACACACGCATGACAGAAAAAAAACCACACGTTTATTAGACCCATTCGGAGGACGGGGTTCTTCTAGTATTTCATTAATCAAGCTACACGATAAAAATCTTCAGTTGTAAAAAAAAAGACCATGTCATACAAAATATAACACGAAACTCGTGACGTTTCATCCCTTCAACGTGGACGTCATCCCGAGGTACCACGATTTGAGTGTCATTCTTCATTGCAAGTCACCTTTTTTGGCGAGTAGGCCTAAATTGAAGTCACCAGCTTTTATTTTAGTTTTCCAAATGTTGAGTGCACAGTGGAGATCAAATTTCTGATTCAGAGGCAATTTTTAGCAAAGTGTTAGAATATTGGTGGCTCCATCTTATGATGAACTGCGAATTCCAATCTGCAGTTCCAAATCAATGCAATGCAATTCAATTTACTGAAGAGCGGTAGCCACACTTCAGCATGTTGCAATCTACTGTTGGATGACAATACAAACAATGGTTACAACAATAATTGTACACTTACGCGCCACTTCAGGGCAACGTGTTACAGCTGCAACCCCCATTTCAGGAATACGCACTTCCCGATACGACGCTTTACCTGTCTGCCTATATTTAGATTTGCCAACTTTCTCTAACAAGCTGTAGACGTGTCTTTATACCCTATGAGAACTAACATTGGAGCCGTGTCCTTAGCTAGTATAACTGGCTAGCCAGTAACAACGTTATTGACGGCATTTTTCTCCATAAAGGACACGTTCCCACACTTAAAATGTTGAAGTTTTCTTCATTACTGCACCAAACACACCTAATTGCAACGATTTGCAAAGATTTCTACCACATTGGGGATTTTCACAGGGTGTTTCAGAATAAAACCGACAAACTTCTAGGGTATACTAAGGACGTAAAGACAAGTCAAAAAGTCCTACACAACACCTATCCAAAAATGCTTGGTTACCAAGATATTGCCCTATTAGACTCCATTATTTTATGATCGAGTATTTAAGTCATGGCTTTAATATTCTGTGTCCAACTGCCTGCAAGGTGCACGCCTTATTGTGGCCTCGTGCTAAACAAACTCGGCTGTAGCAAGGTGCACCAACGTGCAGAAAAACTCCGCGATAATCGAATTACGTTCGAAACTGCAATATCTTCTAATCTTGCCAAGACACGAGCAGCTTGCAAGATCTCAGTATACTGACGCGTTTTGCAGGGAAGCGGACCCTGCAAAACACGTCAGGCTTCTTTTCAAAGCTTCTCACTACACTACCCAGCAGATCTTAACGTTTCCGTAATGAAAAATACGTTAGAAATAATGCTATTTTTAAATCAGGAAGCCAAAAGCTACCGTGGCGCCACGCTACAAAGTAAATGTGAAGAGATTTCACGTATTATTTTCCAAACCAGCTCAAGCTAAAAATATGGACTCACAAATTCTGAAATTTGCTCCATAGCTTAAACGCGCAGATACACATAACCTGCAGAAGGGTCGAACGAAACCGCATTACATTTTTACGTCCACCCTCCATCCCCCATTCCAAATACATCTAAAATCGGCGAGCTATACAGTTTTAAGTACACCACTCAACTCACTAACCGTCCAAGAAGCAAACTTTATATTTGGCTCTTAAGTAACGTTAGTTGTCCCAGTGCGACTAAGTGTCACTAAACCCGCATTGTGTGTACTGAATATTCTGATGGTCGGCGTTTCACCGGGGTAAGACGACGATGAAATTTGAAGCCATAAAATCGCACAATTCAAGTCTCAGAATGCGTAAAGACCCATATTTCGAAAGCGAAAGTCTTCCAGAAATGAACTTTTATGGATTCCGAGGCTTGGGTGTGGAATTTTACTTTCCAAAACAACGAAAGGGTTATGGGCTTTAGCTGCGGAACAAGTCGTCTATTCCTTGACGGCAAAACAGTTTCATACTTTGTTCTCTGCCCACGTCAGCACGACCTCCAGCGATGGCAACGAAACGAAAACAACCACTCCTATCACGGCACAAATATAATGCAGAATCGGGAACTTGTGCAGATTGGCTAATCGTAGCTTAATCCTTTCCTCATTCCTCGGCATGAAAGGAGTTAAAGAGAAATTCTTTGGTTTTTGTTTACTTATACAGGTTCCGCGGATGTCTTCTACATCCTTCTGACACAGACACAGATGCAGTACGGCCAAATATAAATTACCCAAGGCTGCATGCTTGGATTCGAATAACGCCGCAATTCAGTTTCCACTTCACATGCAGAAGACTACAACTCATCGATTTAAACTGTGGAAACACAAAGAGGTACTTCCAAAACGACCAACATGTGTACGAACCATACACACGCTTCTGAAGACAGTTTGGTACCGTCAATGCACAGAAACGTCAACAGAACGTTCCAAAAGTGTCTGATGAGGGGAAACGACGTCATCTTTCAACGCGACGGATGGCTTCATCTAGAGTCAGTCAGCAATCCAACCAGAATCAGTGCCTCGCGCATGCTCACAATTCCGTATAAAATCAACCTCCTTTGCGAGCTGCTGCGATGAGTTAGGTCCCACAATCCCTCAGTCGCGTTCAAGATGACGTCATTTCCGTTAAACGGACATGTTTTGAACGAAAGGTGAAAAACGTAAGTTTACATATAGGAACATCTGCTACGTAATAAATGTGTACAACCAAGGATTAAAGTAGTTCGTTGGACTCTTTAACTCGTTTTGCCTTTGGCGACTGCTCTATCGAGTGTGCTGTGTTTTAGCAGTACCAAACTGTACCCAGCAGCGGACTTTTTTGTTGCAATGTGTGGGGGTTTAGGAAGACGCTGGTAGTGTGCCCTAATACCGGGCAGAGCCAGAGAACATGCGCCGCGAACCTCTCAAGGGACTGCGATGCAATGACCTTGATTCCCATAGCAGGTAGTTAATCTTTAGTGTCTGGTAGTTTTTTTTTTAGTTGATATTTTACGGTTACCATACATTTTCGTGCTTGTGTGAGTTCTGGTTCTGTTTGTTTTAGAATAGGTTTTTAAAAACTGACTTTTTGCTATGCTGTTATTAGGTATTCGTTGTTTTTATAATCTTATGCCCGTGCTACGCACGGGTGGTATTGGATGCACCGATGGAATAATCGGCCGGGTAGGTCTACATTTGTATAACCTTGCGGTGTTAAATTAAGTTTCTTTGAAAACCTTTCGGGCTCGTTATGCTCAGTGAACACATAATGACGTGAGTCGTATGCTTAAGAGCACACAAACGCGGATTTTCTTTCGCTTCGTTCACTCAATCAGCGCATCCTGTGATTCTTATGAGTGAACTGGTAATTCCTTGGCTAACTGCCACAGCATTATTCAAACTGTGTAAATGTCTTCCAAGACAAGTAAGGCAATATTATTTGAAAGGCGTGACGGGCTAAGTTCCCGTACATTTTCTTTCCTCACCCCCCCCCCCCCCTTCCATCCCCTTCGGTGATGTTAATTTAATTACGCTAAGTTTTCTGTGGAGAAAATAGCCCCCTTCCTTTTTATGGGGGAAAGTAGTGCCGTTATTTTTAACGCATTTGAATTTGCACTATGTTTTGCTTTCAGCTTCAAACCAAAATGCTTCTTGGCTAATGATGGAGAAGTAGAACCAATAATTTACTACAATCCCTCTTGTCTTTCTTGTTTGCAAGCTTTTTATTTGTAAATAAAGGCTGTTCACAAAATTTGCTGTAAGGACCAACATTATCCGGCAGTTTTCGAGTTTGTTTTCTGCATGACTGTTGCCTAATTTAAACCCACACGTCGTAATTTGTGCTGTGAGGAGGAATTAGAACAGTGGTATTGTTCGAATCAAGTTATGACGGTTAACAAAATTGTTACTACGACGTACCATATTGAACTGCACCGCCTTATCTGCGTCTAATGGATGTATTAGAATCCAAACTCGTATAAATAAATAAACCAATGGTTAAAACTCCTTTTATTCCGATGTTTTATTTGTCTAAAAGAATCTCATTCGACCAAATCGGTAGTACGTTTGCCGTGAGTTGCGAAATGTTTACAATTTTTGACTACCTTGAGTGGTCAGTCAGATGGTATATCATATCAAAAACCAAAATTGGTAAAAGGGGTCGCCAAGTTCCGAATGGTTCGGCCCTTCAAAGGAGTGATATCAACACACCAAAACATTCGCCAAGTTAATCGCACCGCTTAATAATTCGAAGGTTAAATGAAAACTAGAACATTGCTACTAAGCGGTAGCAATGTTCAAGTTTTCATTTAACGTCCAAAGTATTATTCGGTGCGATTAACTTGGCGAATGTTCTGGTGTGATTATATCACTCCTTTGAAAGTCGAACCATTCGGAACTTGGCGGTCCCTTTTACCAGTTTTGATTTTTGATATGATATCACTCCTTTTTTTAAATTGTGTGTTGACTCAACTAGATGTGTAATAAAGTGCCACATCAACAAGAAATTGGTTTTCAACACTTTACTACTACCATTTTGCTTATAGGCCGAACCTTTCTCAACTTAATCACTTCTTAATAGGTTTTTGATTTGGTTTTAATTTTGTTGTAATTTGTTTTACTTAGTTAGTTTTGGTGTGTTGATATCACTCATTTGAAGGGCCGAACCACTCTCAACTTGGTGGCCTATGTACCAGTTTCTGGCTTTGTTTATTTTGCTTTGTTTTTACAGTTGGTTTATTTTTCGCGAATTGGACGTGAATACACTTTCTTTGCAAACTTGTTTAGATTTATCGTACTACACTAGTGTGTGTCTAGGAGCTTACGTCAGTATCCACGTTGTCATTGTCCGAACTTTGGCCGTCCAATGAGAGACGATGCCGACAATACTAACAATGGATTGGTTATAACAATATTTTCGTACTTATGCGCCATCCCACGCCATCCTCGTTACACGTACGCAGTTCGTATCGTACTGCAGCCATTCGTGCGATTTCATAGCTGGAAGCCTTCCCGATATCTCGGTAGCGTTGAATAATCACCCTATGGGATTTAACACGGGGATGAGCGGACAGTAACACATTTTCAACGTTATTGAGGGTCAGATTTTGCATTGAAAGCAGCTTAGCTGGCATTCCTACACGAGTTAATTTTTGTCAGGTGGGTCATTGCTCTCGATTTCAACACAATTTAAGCTTTTGTACCACAATTATTATTTTTCCTCAAGTACCTGAAATGTGCCCAACTATGCTTCAGGATATAAGACACTGACGCTATGGCGTCGCGCTACAATGGTGTACAATCTCGACAATTGAATTGATGTGATGTTTGTTGCCTAACGTGGTAAGACACACTAGCGTGTGTCTAGATGGCTTGAAATGGTTATTAGTTTTGTGCTATTTCGGCTGCAGCCGCTTTACTACACTGGTTGAAAAACCAATTGCGGGCATCGTAGCTACCTTTGTGCCGTCGGTGTAGTCATGATGCCAGACGGTGAAAAATGTCGTTGAAATGGCGCCCTCTGGCTATGAGGTTGTGCAACCCCAAAACCCGAGCGTACAAATTTTTAAGCCAAACTGAAATAGATCGCAAGGAATGCAGCTTCTATCACAGCTGGCCTTCGTCCGAATGTGCACTCATTTTCGGCTTGAACTATCAGGAGGCCTATAGAGCAGTGAGGTTGCTGCGTGAGGAAATTACCAGAATGCCTTGTCAGAATAAAACGACAACTGCATTAACTGGAACTCGAACCTGGGACATGCAATTTGTGAAAGGCCAGATGCAAGTTGTTGTCCCTTCCTTGCGTACATGTTTGTAAAGACTGGCATTGCGAGAATACAGGAAGCACTAATCTGAGAATGAAAGAAAACACACTGTCCCGACTTAGATTCAACCAGAACTGTGTGAGAGGCCAGAAGCAAGCTGCTGTTCTTCCCTGCATACATGTTTGCAAAGCTTGGCCCTGCAAAAATACAGGACACACTAATCTTAGAAAGTAAGAAAATATACTATCCGACTGAGATTCAACAAGGACTATATGTGAGAAGCCAGCAGCAAGTTGCTGCCCTTCTCTGTATAAATGGCCAAAAAATACAAGGAAATTCCTTCTGTCCTCTCACACAGAGTACTGGTTGAGTGTTAGTTGGGACAGAGTCTTAGGGAGAGGCAGTGGGTTAGGGCGAGGTAGTGTCTTAAGGAGAGGCAGTGGATTAGGGTGAGGCAGTGTCTTACGGAGAGGCAATGGGTTATAGAGGGACAGAACATTTTTAGAAAAACGGACTACCGAAAAGTGAAAAATGATGAAACCATTCACTCAGTTTTATTCAAAAGGAATAAAGGTGACATTGAAAAGAACTTAAACATTTCAAGCAGCAACTTGTTTCATTGGCAAAAATTTGTTAAAAAATTGGACCATTGAAATATGAAAAATGGTGAAACCTTTTAATCAGTTTTGTCCAAAACAACTAACGAAAACTTTCACATTTTAGTCACTGCATGCTCCAATTTCATTTCTTTTACCATCATTCAGGGACCACATAGGGACATTTTTGCCCTTAAATATGGGACATCAGGGAAGTTTTCGCCCTTTTTCCTTCAAAAGTTGGAATTTCGAAATCTTTTTCTGGGGGGGGGGGGGGGTGGAAGTCTTGTGACCCTGGGGATCTCCTACCTCCATATTATGCGCCCGATTTTGTGACCTACATGGCACCGCTGATGAAGGTTGGATAGCTTCTAAACTTAGCTGGAGCCAGAAGCCAGGGTTTTCTCTATTAGCACAATTGGTAGAGCATCCGGCTAGTTCTGAATTCGATTCCTATCTTAAGTTCGATTCCTATCTTGAGTTTGATTCCTATCTTGAGTTCGATTCCTATCTTGAGTTCGATTCCTATCTTGAGTTTTATTCCTATCTTGAGTTCGATTCCTATCTTGAGTTCGATTCCTGTCTTGAGTTCGATTCCTATCTTGACTTCGATTCCTATCTTGAGTTCGATTCCTATCTTGAGTTCGATTCCTATCTTGAGTTCGATTCCTATCTTGAGTTCGATTCCTATCTTGAGTTCAATTCCTATCTTGAGTTAGATTCCTAGAAGAGGCGGTTGTCTTTTTTCCTTTTGTCTTTCTTTCTCTTTCTGTGTTTTCGCTATAGGCCAGATTTGGGTCGTTAACCCTCAACTAAGTGATTTATCGTTAAATAATTCTACAACTCCTACACAATTTAATTCTTAATCTTTCGTCCTCTGCGGTTCAGCTCCCTTTAAAACCGCTTCTTCTTTCTGTCCATCGTTCAAAGAGGCCCTGCATTATAAACCACCTGTTGCAATCAATAAACGGGGCTCGTTGCAGGTTTCGTGGGGACTGGAGTTAAAAAAGAAAACACCCACCGTCGCGCACCAAGCGAAAGCCGTCGAAGCCGAACGGTGAGGCGGCAAGACTCGGCACAATATTGACTTTTCCATAGCCTACGCATGCAAAAATATTTAAAAGTCGTATATCCAAGCTGGCGAGACGTTCCGCGTTTTTATGATGTTGTGGCAATCTTAAACCGCCATTGGCGAATTTCAGGATGGCTGGAAGAATTTTTAATACAGTTTTTAAAAGAATAATAAAAGCAAATGGAAAGGGTAGCACCACTCTGGCGGTCCATGCGTTCTTGGTTTGCTGACGACGCTATTCTCTGACGACACTGTGCACTCAGCTAGCAGTGTGTAGGCTGCGCTGGTACATAGCCATGTGTAATAATCGCGCAGTTTGTTTAAAGTGTATGTGAAATGTACCACTGTGTATCCCAATACAAAATTGAAGGAAACGTCAGAAAAACAGTGAAAATCTTACAATAATAATAGACTGGGAATGTGCTCAGCTTTCATCACGTAATGACCGAAGGGCAATGTGATGTCATATTGTCGTACTGCTGGGGCTGATGGGTGGAGTTAAGTGGTTCATTGGTAGAATGCTCGCCTGCCACACGGGCGGCCCGGGTTCAATTCCCGTCCGATGCACCAAAAACGTTAGGACTGACGGACAAAGTTCCAGATGGGATGGAATTGATCGACGGACGTGGACAAATGATGTGGCAATTACACGTTCAGGATTAAAGGTGCAACGAGCTGCTGCATCTACAGCCCATTTGCCGCTGTCTAGTTCTATCTAGTCCTTACTTTCAAAAGGCGAAGGAACACACAAATAAATTTCTTTTTACACAACAAACAAACAACGTGCATCTTAATTATTGTGTGTAAAGTTGGCGTGCCCACGTGCACCAGATAGGAAGCGGTAAAGTTAAGCCTAACGACATCGCTGGTGCTTTTTTCTATACAGGGTGTTCGGAAATTGGTGTCAAATATTTTGAGGGTCCGCTGTGTGATCAAAGATAAGAAG
This sequence comes from Lithobius niger, assembly GCA_023313725.1. NCBI lineage: Eukaryota > Metazoa > Arthropoda > Chilopoda > Lithobiomorpha > Lithobiidae > Lithobius > Lithobius niger. Next base: position 11 of record JAHWFP010220787.1, on the reverse strand, counting down.
AAAAAGTCCTA
>JAHWFP010220785.1:212463-272915 GCA_023313725.1 Lithobius niger | reverse complement strand
ATAACCCAAATTGGGTCATTTTTGACCCAACAGTTTTTAGAGTGTAGTGGGTGTGCATACAACTAAAGAAATAGAGGTAAGGCCACTTGAGGCGTACAACAAACTTAAGGTGTTAATGAAAGAAGGCTTAGCTAACACTAGTTAGCTACACCTTAGCTCATAAACCACACTCACCCCTCCTGAAAAAGGCGTGTTCGTGCAGCAAACACACAAAAAAAATATATATGTACAAGTTATGCCCAATATATACATAAAACACAATCCCTCACCCCCTAAGCTAGGTTAGCAAGTTAATATTTATATTTTTTTCCTAACACTATTTTTTAAATCCAATATTACACAGAACAAATAGCCCCCCAAAATTATAAACGTAACCAAAAACATTTACGTATAATCTGGGACCACACAAGAAATACACTGAAACCCAAGAAAACCATAGAAACATTAAGAAGCAATATGGTGGCTGCCCAACGAAACTACTAATCTTGCTTATTTAAAGATCAAGTCGCCGCCGCTCTGTCCGTGCTCGACTGCTCCTACGAAGCACAGGTGCATCACCACCAATTGTTTTTGGTGGAATTCCCCCCAACTCACTGAAAGTTTGTTTAGCTGGCGAAGCTTCTCATAGCAAATAGACATAGTGTCGGCGGAACCGTTTTCCCTGCGCACACCTCCAACACTTGGTGACAAAACTGGCGGTAATAATAAAGTGCGTCGTGATGACGTTTGCACAGAGATCTTTGGCGCTGCCGATGACGCAACAGGCGAAGATCTTGAACGAATGACCGGCATTTCCGAACGCTCAGTGTCATTTGCTATCTTGTTGTTTCAGTTTCGATTCCTTTACTTTCGGCTCGATAGCTTACGCCCTCTAGTGACTGAAAAACTGGGTTTTCACGCCAGTTGATTGAATCGGAGCCGGAAAATGATGCGATTCCTCTCTGTTACGTAGTTGATTGGCGTGCTTCCTGTAAACTTCACCAGTTTTATTTTTTACAGCATAACGCAAATTTCCATCCTTTCGAATCACGTTTCCTGCTTGCCATCGGTGTTTCGAGTTTGGTTTATACTGTCTAAACCATACAGGTTGGTGAACTTCAAAGCCTATTTTTGGCTTATTGATAGTTGGCTTTAATTGACTGTTTTGTGCAATTTCACACTTGTCATTTGCAGATGGTATCATTAGCGATAGGCGTATTCTCAGATGTCTTCCTAGAAATATGTCCGCTGTTATACGTTGCGTTGTGCTATGCGGTACATTGCGTGCAGCCATTAGAAAATTTAACAGTGAATTCTCTAAGCTTAGACCTTGTGTTAGACTAGATTTTACAGATTTTTTAAACGAACGAACTACGTTTTCCGCTGCACCATTGCTAGCCGGAAAATACGGAATGTTAATAATGTGCCCGATGCCACACTCATTTAAGAAACTAGTAAATTCTGAACTAACGAAATTTGGTGCATTATCAGAGACCAAAATTTTCACCAATCCAAATGTAGCAAATAATTCCCTCAATATTTTAATAATACAAGCGCTGGTAGTTGTTTTCATGTGAAACACAAAGGGGAATTTTGAGTGTGCATCCAGGATACATAAACACATTTTCCCTCCAAAACAAAGTCCTGCAAAATCAATGTGTATTCGCGACCTGGGTTTTGCTGGACGCGGCACAAGTCTACTTCACGCATATGGCCCAAATTTTAAGAAAAAGACAAAAAACTTACCTTAAATTGGCCGGAAAGGCACTACAAACTGATCCCAAGCCGCGGAAACGTGTTAAAACCATGTTTTAACTGATCCCATGTTTTAAACCCAAGGTTTTTGATCCCAAGCCGCGGCAGGCTGGAGGCTGACAACGCCGTCGACGCCGCGCAGTGAAGCACCACAAGTGAAACGCCAAACCCCAACCAGTTCATTACAAGTGAAACGCCAAACAGAAGCCGGTACCTATAACCTAACCTAACCGACAATAACAACAAAAGCACACGCAACTGACAATAACTACCCGCTTATCTTAACTGTTTACTAAAAAATATATAAGTTTCCCTGCTCCGCAAGGCCCCGCGAGCGAACGCATACACCGTATAAATGTACGGATTGCGGAGCTACAAATTGACCGATTTAAGTCGTTTTAACACATTTCCGCGCTATAAAACAGACTGTTCCTGGATGTATGAAGGTGCTGGAGCCATTTGGAATCAATTTCAGAAGGATATCGGGTATGGGTGTATTCTAGACTTTAGCCCTGGACGCTCCTATACATGTTTTCGTCCTGAAAAATCCTCTTTATCTAGTTGGCAAGCCTCACAGGTTTTTACAGTGATATACCAGGCCACCAGACTTTTGAACGCGCAAGAGCCTTTATCTGCACCATCCCACAGTGACCCAGACGCAATTCTGTTAACACATGTGGTCTTAATATTTCTGGGATTACCAATCTAATGATAGCTCATTTTTACGGTGCAAATATGGTTTTAAACTTTCGTCACCAACCTTGTCAGGCCAACCCTCGTTTGTGTAACGGAATACTGTGGACAAAACCTTGTCCTTAACCCCTATGGGGGACGCGTCGCAAACGAGTTTTAAAGGGAGATTTGGGTCATAGTGGACCAGAAACTTTGAGTCTAAAAATGCTTTTTTTATGTTAGCCGCTGCCTCCGAACATTCTGCTGTCCAGAGCCAGGGTGTCTTTGGTGATAACAACTTATTTAGGGGAGCTAGCAGTGATGCCAAATGTGGCACAAATTTTCGATACTGGCTCATAAACCCTAAGTAACTTTTTAACTCTTGAGCATTACTGGCCTCTGGCGCAAGCCTTATGGCATCAAGAAACTATGGAAGGTTAGACATTCCATCTTTATTAATGACAAAACCAAGATAGTTAATTTGAACCTTATTTATTTTACATTTTGCCTTTTTGACTCGAAAAAAGGTTTTGATTTAGGAATAACCTTCAGCACATGTTCAATGCGCTTCTGGAAAATTCCAGGAGCACTCGCTAGGCCCAATGGAACTCTTTGCCACTGGAATAACCCTAAACAGGTGTTAATTGTAAGAGCGGGTTTAGAGTCTTCTTCGAGCTGAACTTGCAGAAATGCATCACTCAGATCGATGATCGAAAACCTGTCACTTCCAGCCAGTTTACCAAACAATTCTTCCGTCCTAGGAACGAGGTAGTATTCTATTTCTAGCTCTGGATTGACGGTTATGCTGTAGTCGCCAACAATCCTAACGTTGCCATCAGGTTTGAAGACCAACACTACTGGGGTTGCCCAGGCACAACAATCTACCAGCTTCAGAATCCCCTCCTGAACCAGTCGGTTGATTTCAGGCTCCACCTTGTTTCTAACAGCTAGAGGCACAGGTCGGGCCCGGCAAAATTTAGGTTTGGCCCCCGGCATAGTGGACTTGAAATCCATGAAGTTTCTCAGTCCCGGTTTAAACAAGTCGGGGAACCTTTCAAAGATGTCACTGTCAGTAACAGAGCCTACAAATTTGGTAACAGCTTCAGGATCACGAACTTCAATGTTAAAGAACTGACTCAGGCTTAGTTCAAATTTCCTAATCTACCTTTTTCCCAAAAGGGCAGGTTGATTGCCAGGTGCCACTACAGCACTCAGTTTTTCAACCTGGTTGTTCAATTTAACATTTAGTTTTATTACTCCTAACGGTTTGATTACCTCCCCAACCCATGATTTTAGCGTGATTTTGGTAGGAATTAATTTAACATCCGAAAAGTAACTATTATACCAACTAAGAGAGATTAGGGTTGAATCACAGCCAAAATATACTTCGAGAGGCAATTTATGACCAATTAATTCACAATGTACAATCCACTTTGTTGAATTTATATGTGAATAGGTCATGGTATATATATTAGAGCTCAGGCTATCATCCGACTCAACACAAGTGGTGCCTGAATCTGAATTTCCATATTCTTCTACATGATGTGCTTTCTTTTTGTTGTACTTAAATGATTTCTTTTTACCAGAGTTATCTGCCCTTTTTGGCTTAGGAGTAGTGGTGCCCGAGCTGCTACTAGCGCCTGGTTTCTTGCCAGACTTGCATACTCGTTTCAGGTGGCCCACTTCCCCGCAAATTGAGCAGGCTTCCCTCCTCCATTTGCACTCTGTTTTCACGTGATTTTTGTATCCACAACAATAGCACGTTAAATCCGCCTTAGTTCTAAAATTTGGACGCTTATCTCTTACTTGGTGAGTGGATGACCCCTGAAAACTACTAACACTTTGTTCAGCCCTTTCTTGAGCAAGTGCAACCTCGCAGGCTTTGTCAAACGTCACTTTTTCAGGCTCCATTGTCATAAGGGTTTCCTGAGCTTTTGCATTTCGAATTCCAGAGACGAACCTGTCTCGCAAAACCTCCTTTAGGAATTCCTTATATTGACAATTTACAGTTAAGCGTTTCAACTCCTGAATGTACGTTGCAACACTTTCACCCGGGGCTTGCACTCGCTGCATAAACTGAACTCTTTCATAAATAAAACTAGGACTAGGGTCCAGGTTACATTTTAGCAATTCATCTATCTCGTCAAGTGACTTGGATGCAGGAGCATCAGGCGAGCATAGATTCCTCAACAAGCCATAGGTCTTTTTACCTATGCTTGAAAGGAGTATTGCAACTTGCTTTTCATCTGGTACGTCAAAAGCATCAAAGTGTAATTTGGCTCGTTCCAAATATACTGTCCAGCTTTCACTAGTGGCATCAAAAGCCTCAAACTTTTTGTGTGTTCTTGGTGGGGCTTCACCCATTCTGACCAAACCCTCAGACACACTTTCAAAGCTTAAATTACTAGTACTAATACTAGAGCTAACAGAAATCAAAGACCCACTAATGGTACTCCAACTACTAGACGTATTTAGACCAGATGCATTAGCTGAACTCTTAAAAGTTACATCTTCATCGCTCATAAGCGATAAAATAAGTAGCAAAATCACTACATTTAATTTAGGCCCAAATAGCCTTCCCATTACCTTTAAGAGTAATTTTAACTTTAAACTTTTGAGCAGTAAGTTTAAATAACTATCAGCAACTTGCGTATTCTGTAATCTTTTCAAGTATTTAAATTTACTTACAAATCTTTACAAAATATCACTAGCTGACAACAAGAACGCTTTGCACACAGTATTCTTTTTAACAATTAATCTGCTCTTTACTCCATTTAACCTGAAACAAGTCATGAGTTTTTTTAATAAATCAACAATTGGCTGCCTAAACCCCTATTTGCACGCAATGCACCGCATTCCCTCCGACACTATGCCAGCAGAATGCTTTATGATGTGGCACACTTGCGAACAAGTCTTCACCCATATGAGGGACTTAACTCCTACAAATACCTCCAAATCCAAGAAGAACAGGTAATCAAACGTTTTCCTTGTCGACCGAACAAGAAATCGCTGATTCAACGTCTACTTCGGCTGCTTTCAACTGCTATCCGAGCTGCCACCTCAGAAATCAGTCTACTAACAGTCAGTCCTGGATTTTTGGTGAGGTAATCTTCATTTGCCTAAATTGGTTCCCCATAGCATTTAAGCCTGAGTTTACCAATTGTCTAGGTTGCAAAACCAGCCTGGAACTTAATCCAGTTCTGGTATGCTGTTAAGTTAGTATTTAACTAAATCATCCTCGTCGCCAATGTAACATATGTGTTACTACACATGTGGGTTCTAACTTAGCAAAGGCCCACACCATCAAGGTGTGGTTGGACAGAGTAACGACTAGAGGAGTAGTTTAGAGCTAGGCAACAACTGGCAAGGCCAGCAAGCCCTTATATACTTTATTCAACAGACACCCTCTAGTGGGTGTGCATACAACTAATGAAATAGAGGTAAGGCCACTTGAGGTGTACAACAATATTAAGGTGTTAATGAGAGTAGGCTTAGCTAACACTAGTTAGCTACACCTTAGCTCATACGCCACCGAAATACGTAGGGCCTTTAACATGCCTCAATGAACATGAGCGTGAGTACATTTCCGAGGCCCATCTCTTCCCGAATGGGCCGAGTGAAGGGCCACACATCAAAGGGCGCATACGGATTTATTTCCACACGGAATAAACCCCTATAGTCCCACACGGATTTCCACATATAAGTGCCCCAGCAGAGATTGGTTCCTCATGGAATAATTGCTACATCGATTATCTAATTATAACGTATTATGATGTCACATATTTGGTCGCAAAGAGAGCAATTGTTCAACAAGGCACGCAATTGTATTTGGGATTACCACTTTTTTTACTAATTTTTATTTTATTTGCTACTAAATAATTTATTTACAGATCGAGTGCACAAAGCAGGTACTTGCTTATCTATGATCACTACAAAGGATATTTCTAATTATTCACGAATAAGATGGCAATAAAGTTAAAATTAAGTTTCATTTCATAGTGCACATACAAAACAGATCCTATTAACACCAATTGAAATAGAAAATATATACACATGCAATTATAAAATATAAACAGAAAAAAGCACATAATATTAAAAAAATAAAAATGGCTTTAAGATATTTTTCATTCAAGTTAGCAAACTACATGGTAGCAAATCACACTCTTTTATACAATAATTCCTTAATTCACTTTTATCTTGCAGTAAGAATTGATAAAGTCGAGGTTTTTTGACAGCTTACACAGGAACAAGTTCCAAATGAATCTATGTACATAATTTGTGTTAAAAAATGCTTAAGCATGTAAAATACGGATGTAGATTTAAAAAAAAAACTTTAAGCTCTAAAGGAACCAATACAAGAAACAGAGATCAGCGTCGCACTAATACGTGTAAAATAATCTGTTGCGTCCCAAACACAAGCTGGAACTTCATTTACACATTTTAGTGCACGCTGATGGCTTACATATCTTTTTCTTGTATCCGTTCCTTTAGAGCTTTTAGAGCTTTTTTATTTAAAGATCAAGTCGCCGCCGCTCTGTCCGTGCTCGACGGCTCCTACGAAGCACAGGTGCATCCCCACCAATTGTTTGTGGTGGAATTCCCCCAACTCACGGAAAGTTTGTTTAGCTGGCGAAGCTTCTCGTAGCAGAATAGACGTAGTGTCGGCGGAACCGTTTTCCCTGCGCACACCCCCAACACTTGGTGACAAAACTGGCGGTAATAATGAAGTGCGTCGTGATGACGTTTGCACAGAGATCTTTGGCGCTGCCGATGACGCAACAGGCGAAGATCTTGAACGAATGACCGGCATTTCCGAACGCTCAGTGTCATTTGCTATCGGCGGTCGCAAGCTTGTTGTTTCAGTTTCGATTCCTCTACTTTCGGCTCGATAGCTTACGCCCTCTGGTGACTGAAAATCTGGATTTTCACGCCAGTTGATTGAATCGGAGCCGGAAAATGATGCGACTTCCTCTCTGTTACGTAGTTGATTGGCGTGCTTCCTGTAAACTTCACCAGTTTTATTTTTTACAGCATAACGCAAATTTCTATCCTTTCCAATCACGTTGCCTGCTTGCCATCGGTGTTTTTTAAAACCGTATTTTATACGCTTGAGTGTTTTTAATGCTAATACCTATTTTTTTTTCTAAGTAAGAGCAAAATTTCCCAATAAGAATATTGTAGTTCTATTAAAATAGCGTTCAAACGTCCCTAGGCCGTGTTGGAGAGAGAACGTGATCCAAGTTGATTGTCAAAATTCCAGTACTTGTGAGAGGGTGTGTGTTGGGCATTGGGTTGTGTCAATTTCTTTGAAAATGAGTCCCAATAGTTAACAGCCAGAGCCAATTTTTGGGCTGAAGGTATAACACGAAAGCTAGAAAAATTCCATAGGTGTAAGGTGTCAGGTACACCCCAAGGGATCCTCACTAGGGTGGATGTAGACTCATGAAGTGGTGCAGCTTTCCTGTATGACGTCATAGGTAAATTGGCATCAAAAATAGCGACCAAAAAATATATTTCTGCTTATAGCGTCTAAGCAGTTCATCCGATCGAAAATAAACTGGTTGCCAATTATGTTTAGAATAAAATTTCCTTAAGAAAAAAAATCTATTCATATTTTTCGCAAACTTAACCCTTCTGGCCTAAATTCGTCATTTAACTTCTATTAGGTCATTTATGTATGCTATAGATACAACAGCGCACATGTGCATTATATTCCCTGAGTTTAAACAGCTGCAATGTTAGTTCTAATTAAGATCCACTAACATAATTGGGCTTAAATGAAAGGTGGAGAGGTGTACTTTCCAACAAGGTTAATTAAAACGATTTATTTTATTTAAAATCTGAGCCAAGACAGTTTATCTACGTTGTAGTGCTTTGATTTTCGCTCCATTTTACGACAAGATCCATCTTTAATCTGCTGCAGTAGCCGTTATAACTCAGATAAAAGGATGTAATTAGGATTATATGAATATGAAGATGTATATTTTCCAACAAGGGTATTTAAAACTAATTATTTAGTTAGGAGGTAAGCTACGGCAGTTTATCTACATTGTAGCAGTTTGATTTTTGTATCGGTTTACGATAAGTTTCATCTTTAAACTAGTGTAGTATCTATCCTAATTAAAATATATTGTTTTAAGTACCCTTGTTGGAAAATATACATCTTCACCATTCTTTTAAGCCTAATTACAGCCAGATATCTAATTTAGAACGACTAATGCACCAGTTTAAAGGTGGAACTTATCATAAAACTATTCAAAAATCAAAGTGCTACGTCGTAGATAAACTACCGTAGCTTAGATCTTAAATATAATAAATCGTTTTAGTTACCCTTGTTGGAAAATATACATCTTCATCTTTCATTTAAGCCTAATTACATCAATTTTTCTAAATTATCACGGCTACTTTTCGTAAAATGGCGCGAAAATCAAAGCACTACACCGTAGATAAACAGCTGTAGCTCAGATTCTAATTAAAATAAATGGTTTTCATTATCTTGTTAGAAAATATACATGTTCATATTTAATTAAAGTCTAATTACATCCATTTATCTAAATTAGAACGACTGCTACAGCAATTTAAAAATGGACCTTATCGTAAAACGATACAGAAATCAAAGCGCTATAATGTAAAAAAACTGTCGTAGCATAGCTTCTAATTAAAGTAAATCGTTTTAATTACCCTTGTTGGAAAATATACATCTTCATCTTTCATTGAAGCTTGATTACATCCATGTATCTGAATTACAACGGCTACTACAGCAGATTAAAGATGGATCTTGTCGTAAAATGGCGCGAAAATTAAAGCACTACAGCGTAGATAACTGTCGTAGCTCAGATTTTAATTAAATAAATCGTTTTAATTACCCTTGTTGGAAAATACACATCTTCACCTTTCATTTAGTTCAATTATATTCGTGGATCCTAATTAGACTAACATTGCGGCTGTGTAAACTTAGGAATATAATGCACATGTGCGCTGCGGTATCCGTAGCATACATAAATAGCCTAATAGAAATTAAATGACGAATTTCTACCAGAAGGATTAATTTTACGAAAAATATGAATAAAGGTTTTTCTGAAGGAAATTTTGTTCTAAACATAATTTGTAATCGGTTTATTTTCGATCGGATGAACGGTTTAGGTGCTATAAGCAGAAATCTGTTTTTTGGTCGCCATTTTCGATGCCATTTTACTTATGACGTCATACAGGAAAGCTGCACCACTTAATGAGTCTACATCCACCCTAGTGAGGATCCTTAAGGGTTTACCTGACACCCTGCATTTATGGTATTTTTCTAGCTTCTGGGTTATACTAACTAGGCCCCTTTTTGATTGGCTGGCAGACTACACAGCCTGTTGACGGTCAAAATTCCAGGAATTGTGGGAGGGGTGTTGGGCAATCGTTTGTGTCAATTCCTTTTGAAAATGAGTCCCAAATTCCAGTAATTCTGGGAGGGGGTGGGTAGGCGAAGGTTAGCTAAAGACCTAGATGCATTTCTATGATATTGCATCACGTTATTCTAAGACGAGAGGGGTTGCACAAGGAAGGTAGGGATGGGAGGCACTTTTGGTCTGTGATCTGGACCATTTTCAATGGAAATGAGTGGCAAAATTTATTTTTCTTTGAAACTCACTGACGTCACGCATTCTACCTGAAGTATTATAATGTAAATGGGTGGGATAGTTGATTTTTTTCCTGCGAACCCAGAGCAAGAGTGAATAGTTTTTCGAAAATAAAATAGTTGTGGTTGTTTACTCGTAGTTGAAAAAATCCATTTATGTTTTGTTTGGGCTTGTTTTTACACGAAACGAATAAAACGCATCTTTTCCCTGGATCATTAGTGTGGAATGACCATTTGTTTAGGGAAGGGTACTCAGCTAAAACTCATCCTTTCTTCACCCTTGGTATTCCTAAGACGTTGTTGCTCGGTAGTGACTCTCAATTTATTGTTTATAGCCAGTAAAGGTTTGGTTGTAAACCCTTTACGCACAACCGTTATGAGCCGTTTCCCCTTGTAGTCGCAATTCCCTCTAGTTAGCATACCACGACGTATCTCCCCACACAACCCCATCACACGAAAGTGGAGTTTTCAACACAACTTTTTTGTTCTTAACTCTATATGTTTTTTGTTTTTTGTTTTTTGTTTGCTTTGTGTTGTTTTTTAAATATTTTTTGTGTGGGATATTCTACTATTAGTTGAGAAAAAATTAATTTTATATTTAATTGTAAGCAAAATTTTGTCTAAGGAGTTTTATAATTTTTTTTTGGTTGATTTTTTTCTTTTTCACAATTCACATAATTATTTAAACATCGTTCAAAAGGCTCTGGTCTTTGTTGATACCTTAATTTTAAGTTTAAAAAAATTGAAAATCGTTTTATTGGTTCGAGATCTAGGTGAGAACAAAATTCCCCCAACAACAACAACAACAAGAACAGCAATATTGTAGTGACATTTAAAAAAAAGCATCAAGAGGCCCAAGGCCTTGTTCATACCTACGTTTTAAGCTATAAAAATTGAAAATCGAGTCATTGGTTTGATCTCCAAATGACGGCAAAGAGTACCAACAACAAGAAATGGCCATACTGTTGGTCAGGCTTCAGAGAAGAGATGGTCGGGGGAGGGGGAGCATTAGGAGGCCTTGCCAAGTATCTGGAGGGTGTTCCTTACCTAGGTCGATATGTGCTGCTATAAATGGTTCGTGCACCAAATTTTTTAGCTCTATCTGCAATAACTAGTAGGTCAAGCCTCAGGGTGGGACGGGGGGCACTGAGGCGAACGAAACTTAGGTATGTTTAATGGGGGTTCCATAGCTGGTTTGACGAGTACTGCTAGGAATGACTTATGTGCCACAATTCAAGCTCTTAGCTCGCTCTGCAATAATTTGTTGGTCAATCCTCATGGAGGGGTATGGGGGGGGGGAACTTCTTGGCAGATATTTCATGGAGGTTTCTTGGCTGGTTCGATGTGATTGCTAGAAATACTTGCGTGAGATAATTCACCCTTTTAGATGTTCATCAGGTACTCGTAACTCGCCAGGTACACGGAGGCTGGGTGTGCGGGGCACAAGGGCGCCTGGAGGCGAAGGGGGTATATCAAAGGCTTTCCATAGCTACTTCGGGAGTGTGCTACTAAGAATGACTTGTGTGCTAAATTTCACGCCTTTAGCTGGATGTGCACTGTTTAATTGCTTAACAGGTCTACTAGTGAAGTCAAAGAGTCCTAACAACAACAAAAACAACAACAAAAAGTGGCCGTACTGTGGAGGCGAATCGAATCGGTTATTGTCAATAAATTTTTAATGCAGTGAAATAGTCATGATATTACCCGAAATACCTAAATTCGTTTCCCTACGTCAATTCTGGCGGAAACTATAGGGTTTCGAAATTTTACATTTCTCAAAAAAAAAAAAATAACAACAACAACAACAATATTGTAGTCTTATTAAAATAGCGTTTAAAAGCCCTGGTCCACCTTCATTTTAAGTTATACAAATTGAAAATCGGTTCATTGGTTCGGCCTCTAGGTGAAAGCAAAATATTTCCCCAAACAACAACAAGGAAAAAAATATTGTAGTCACACTAAAATAGCATTCAAAATTCCCTAGGCGATGACCATACCTATGTTTTAAGCTATGAAACTGGTAAATCGGTTCATTCGTTTGATCTCCAGATCAGGAAAAAGAGTCCCAACAACAAGAACAACTACAAATGGTCGTACTGTGGACGCCGAACGATTCGATAGTTGTCATTAACATTTTTAATACAGAGAGATAATTACGACATGACCGCATTTCGTTGCTCTGTGTCAATTATGGGCTTTCACACTTTGACGTTTACATGGAAGTTCATGCTGAGGTTTAGAAATAAGAAATGCTATAACAGTCCTTGATAAACACTTCCAAACGAAGTCGGCTTCGATAAGAACTGGGATGTCACAAAGTTCGTGAATTATTCCGTGTAACATGTAAAGTATTTGGGAACTGTACTATGTCGGCCCTATTTTGTTGGGTCTTTCTGTTACTGTAAAATACTGGTAAAATTCCCGTCGTTGCAGTGTGGTACTATTAGGTTTTTGTTAGCTGTTAACAGGCTACTTTAGCAACATCAGTTTCGCCTTATTTGTTTACTTCGTTTCAGTGACGTCACGGAATCACTGCTTGAGAAATCACTCTATGCCATAGATGGTGCTCCAGTAGATCTCTTGATCAGAACGTCTGGTGAAGTAAGACTTAGTGACTTTATGATATGGCAGGTCAGTAACTCTGAATGCTAGGATTAGTAACATCCTGTGTAAATAACTTGAACTAAACTGGTGTCTTTTGAGTTTTGAATAAAAAACACAACAATAACTAGTTTCTAATCTGTCGCCTGCAACATCTTTTTACCTCCCCTAGAATGGCACTATCATAATTTTTTGACAGGTAGGTATTTTACCTGTAAAATCGCTGCATCCTTGCAACTAATACCTTGCATGTAGTGAAAGCGCATCTTATTTCTTTACCATATGTGTTGAAGTTGCTATGCCTTTTACTAATCTGTAATTTAAGGACAAAATTTGTATAAAACTTGCTAATTTTTTTAAAGTTTTATAATCTTTTAACTACAATTATTAGAAATGCAAAGAATGATATTTCGACTGTTATGGAGGAAAACGTACAATGAATCCGCTTTTAAATAATTGAGGTAATTGTTGAAGAGTTGTCATTTATTGTTAGACAAACAAATAGTACATTATTTGTTATTTTCTTTGCTTTGCCCCATGAATCTACCTTGGTTTTTATTTAAACCGTAAGCTGTGATCTTGTGATTTATTGTTCCATTTCTACTTAGCATAAAATTACTTATTTACTTACTAAGATGGTAGACCTATTTCACTGTTTCATGCAATACAATGCAAAATAAATGTTTTCTGTCCTTAAGAGAAAATTACTGATGAACTGTTTGAATGGTAATTCCCAGACAATGGAGGACGTTTAGGCGAAAAAGAATTTGCGAGATTGCAGACGTAATAAGCAAGTGTTGTACCAGCAAACGTGGAATTGCACTATTCTTTTGTATTATAAATTGCGAAGATGATCTATCCCTACTACGTGAGCAATGTTTGTAAAGATGAAACTGATTTGACGATTTGAAGTTTACAGCAATGGTTCTCTATTCAGCGTTTTTGCTATTTTATTGGCATTTACGTTTGTACAAAACCTGTCCCTTTGATTTAAGGTACCCTATTGAAAGACCACAGCAAATAACTGTTGGAAATATTGAATTTGTTCTGATTAATGCAGTGACTTGGTGATAACTTTTCTGTTGGGCTTTGAAGTTTAAATCTGCTAACACACATTTACCTTGTAGTAACAAATATACAACTACTTAACAAAATAAAATAATGTTTCTACTGAAAACACCATTTTGTTGGCCTAACCCTGACATAATCTGAAGAATAAGTCACTTCTCACGAATATGCACCTTGCTCTTCATTTTAGCTTAAAACAACTCTTTCTTGTTTACAGAGCTGCTACTCAGTCTTGGTATTTACAGATGAATTATGGCCAAGCTACAGCATTTGGAGTTTCCTTGGTGCTATATTTTACTATCAGCGAGCGTGCAAGATTCCCTTGGTAAAACTTTTCGTTTTAGAGTTCATTTTTTAAAATTATTTACACTATGAAAGGGATTGGGTCTTTTAGGCTACTTTGTTAAGCATTCAGCCATGGAATCTATTTTCGGGAAACCCTACTTGCAAAAGAGTTATGCTATGTTTACTGATTACAAATAATTTAGAAAGTAGGTGAATGACTTTGTGAATTAACAAGCTAGACTTTTAGTTACTCTCTGTTGCAAATCTTGGTTTAGATTCAATTCGCCTTGGTTGGTGCTTAGCGAGTTCAGGGCCGTAGCCAGCACCCCCGCAGCCCCTGCACGTGCGGGGGGTTTCTTCAGGCGACGAGGTCTTCACAGTTGACTACGATTCTAAGTTTTGTTTACAAACTCGAGTTTAGTTCCAGAGAACTGCGTAACGTAAAAAGGTGGTACGGGTTTCAAATGAAAGATCATGTTCTTGTAATCCTGTCAAAATCGTAAAATTCCAAACAAAGAAAAATCTAAAGTTCAGAATTTGATGAAGAATATGGTAAAAAATTGAAAGCTGCCATGAGAGCAAGAAGCTGGTTACGGGGTCTGAGAAGATAGTCATTTTGTTGGTAAGTGAAATAAAAATAGCCTGTTTCTGAATAAATCTTAGAGTTTGGAATGAGTTAATAATACATGTTTATAATTTCAACACAATTTCACGTCAGTCAAAAAAATGATTAATTTGTTTTAAAAAGTCTTAAGTTACATTGTTGAACCACGGAAATGGTAACCCACAAAGTGCTGATTGTTAATTTTTTAAAAATGTTCATTACGGCGCTAAAATGACTTGTTTATTAAATAATTTGTTTTTAACCCGAGTAATCATAAAAAAAAAACACATTACTTTTCTAAACGGTTTTTAAAAAAAACGTCGAATTGCCCCAAAACGCCATCCTGAGCCTTGTAGTCGAGAAGTGCAGAGCCCAAAACTAATTCCTGAATCCACTTTAGAGAAGAATGAGGTGAGGAGGGGGGGGGGGGAGCAGGCGCTTCATTTTAAGTCCGGTGCAGGGTATAAAAAAAATTCCTGGCTACGGCCCTGAGCGAGTTATTCATGTCTCAGTTGAGGCTGTACGTAGATGTTAAGCATATTAGATATCACGGAGATTGTATATTGTTGTTAGTTTTCCTTTGGTACGGATTGTTTGTTTTGGATCGGATTTTGTACGCCAATACGTATTTGTGGACTTGGAAATGAATAATTTGGTACTTCGGAATCAGCAGCCCTGCAGAACATAACATCTTTGATCCCTTTATCTTGGCATTGTTGGGATGACGCCATTTTGGTCCATGTACGAGTCCTATTATGAACGAGTGTAGTGTTTTAAGGTAAACGTAAACAGAGACCTTAGCCAAACCATCCATAGGCCTCTGCTCCTTCCCATTCAAGCTATTAATGCGACAAACTCTGCTGGTAGGCTACTGAGTTGCAATAATTCTGATTGTACCCAATCATGACACAGAGTTGATGTGTTTCTTAAAGCTTGTTACATGTAACAACTCTATAAGTGTAGCACTTAAGTGACAACTTTGTTCAAAAATTATCTCTTCTTTATTCTTAGAAGGCACGAGAGAAGAATGAAGTTAGCGTAATAAAAGACCAAGCTAATCAAGATCTTGAAAATATGATGCAAGAATTGTTGACGACATACGAACTGAGTCGAGAAGATAAGAGCACACATTTACGTAAATGGATAGAAGACCGGAAATTGAGGCAAGAAAGATATCTTTTGGAATTAAAACGAAAGAGGGAAGACGAACTGGAAAGTATGCTTATGATGAAAGGATTTTAACCATTCATACATAATTTCGTGGCTGCATGCGCCTTAATCAGAACTTTAATTGTACATTTTATCATTCAATTTGACGTTAATTGACTGAATTTTGTACCAAGAACCAAGTTTGTTTTCTACTAATAAACCTAATCCAAAACGTGGTGAACGGTGCTTGCTGTAGGCATCAGCACATTAACCCATTTCTGAAGTTTCATTATGGTCTGATTATTCAAAATATTGTATTCAATACAGATTTTTTTTTGCTATATTGTTCGAGAGTTCAGAACGACTATTTAGACCAACTCCTAACTTCACATATTTATTTGTTTAATTGTTTATTTGTTTGTTTGTATATTTTTTTCAATTTCTACTAACGTCATAGTGTTTTTTTCAAACATTAAGGCATAACTCCACGTCTTACCGAAAGATGGCGTAAAACGACTGGGATGTTAATCTATATAACAATATAAACTAACCTGATAAGGTATACTAGCAGTCAAATTACTCAGTTTTGCTCACGTGAAGTATTTCCTTCCGTTAAATTGTAACGTTTCGAAAATAGGACTTTGGATTTAAAAATGTTGCTTAGTTAACGGGACAATATGATTTTCTGATCACTAGTCCATTGAATTCATTCATAATGTTGTTCGTATGACATGTAGATTAAAGTGAAGTTTGCATAGTATAAAACTAGAACAGCCCATATTTGACCGGTTTTATGAAGTATTGTTATGATTTCCCGTTTGGATAAAAATACTGTGATTTTCCGTTAGCAATCGCCCAAGCTTTCATTAGATTTAATTAGATACAGGATTAAGTTATATCATACCAAAAACCAGAACTGGTAAAAGGGGTCGCCAAGTTCCAAGTGGTTCGGCCCTTCAAAGGAGTGATATCAACGCACCAAAACATTCGCCAAGTTAATCGCACCGATTAATAATTCGAAGGTTAAATGAAAACTAGAACATTGCTACTTTCAGTAGCAATGTTCAAGTTTTCATTTAACGTCAAAAGTATTATTCGGTGCGATTAAGTTGGCGATTATTTTGGTGTGTTGATATCACTCCTTTGAAGGGCCGAACCATTCGGAACTTGGCAGCCCCTTTTACCATTATTGGTTTTTGATATGATATCACTCCTTTTTTTAATTGTGTATTGATTTAACTCCACTACCGTAGAGGTGTGTAATTAAGTGCCACGTTAACAAGAAATTGGTTTTCAACAATTTGCTACTACTTTTTGTCTATAGGCCGAACCATTCTCAACTTAGTCACCTTTTTATTGGTTTTGGGTTTTGTTTTATTTTGTTGTAATTTGTTGTATTTAGTTAGTTTTGGTGTGTTGATATCACTCTTTTGAAGGACCGAACTACTCTCAACTTGGTGGCCTCCTTACCAGTTTTTGGCTTTGTTTATGTTGCTTTGTTTTTACACTTAGTTTATTTTTCGTGAATTGGACGTGAATACAATTTCTTTGTAACGTTGTTTAGATTTATCGTGATACACTAGTGTGTGCCTAGGCACACGTTCTCATTGTTGGAACTTTGGCCTCCAAGGAGAGACGATGCCGACAATACTAACAATGGTTATAACAATATTTTCGTACTTACGCGCCCTCCCACGCAATCCCTGTTACTTCCCCAGGCTCCAAACCATAAAAGGTACGCAGTTCGTATTGTACTGCACCCATTCGTCCAGTTTCATAGCTGGAAGCCTTCCCGTTATCTCGGAATCGATTAATAATCACCCTATGGGATTTAACATGGGGATGAGCGGACTAGCTAGCGACTAGCTAGCTAGGTAGTAACATATTTTCAACGTTATTGAGGGGCAGATTTTGCATTGAAAGCAGCATAGCTGGCATTCAAACACGAGTTAATTTTTGTCAGGTGGGTTATTGCTCTCGATTTCAACACAATTTAAGCTTTTCTATCGCAGTATTGTTTTTCCCAAAGTACCTGAAATGTGCCCAACTATGCTTCAAGATATAAGAAACTGACGCTATGGCGTCGCGCTGGTTTACAATCTCAACAATTGAATTGATGTGATGTTTGTTGTGATGTTTGTTGCCTAACTTGGCGCGACATACTAGCGTGTGTCTAGATCCCCCGTATTTGGCCGGTTTTATAGAGCATTGTTGTGGTTTCCCATTTGCGTGAAAATACTTTGACTGGAAAAAACGTTACATAATTAGTACTGTGCATCTTTGTTGAAAAGACAGTTTGAGTCATTACTTGTACAGACAATTCAGTTTGAAAGACACACAAACAAATAAAAGAAGATTATGGAGATTCCTACTGCGGACACGGAAACCAACAAAAGAATTACGATTATAGCGATTCCAACTCTGGATACACAAACAAACGAAAGATTTAATATTGAGATTCCCACTGCTGACACACAAACAAACAAAGTAACTGTCTTAGTTATACAGATAGATTCAGTGAGAACGCCTACAAATCTTGGTTTCTAAATTCACCTAGATTTCACAGTATCTGAAAAATGGCCTTAACTCATAAAGCCATGACCTTTCAATGTAGTTTTCAAATTTTGGCTTCAATATTTGCTGTTACGATATATCACCAATTCTGGACAAAATAATATCGGTTACAGTTACAGAGAGTACATTTGTATGGCATTTGGGGTAGTCGTTAATTGTGATGACAAATAATCACGATTGATAAACAGGTTTTTTTTTATATAAGTTAGTTTAGTAATATAATAATAATCTATATACATATATTTGGCTTGTGAGGATGCATCTTTACGTGTCTGAAAGACTGTATGTACCCTTTAGAAAAATAGAAAAATTAAAAAATACATTTAAATATGTGGTGTTTCAACAATACTATCTAGAAGCGCCCTAGTGCTTCCCCCATCAATTTCAGATTATTGGACTCATAGCGTCTAATTATTGCCGTCTGATTGGTGTTGTTCAATTATTGTTCATTATCATTGTTTGCTTGTAGGTTAGGTTAGTTTGTAAGGTACATGAGACAGCATAGCGTTGGGGTTTTTGTGTATTCTCCCATATTAAATTTGAACTTGAACTTGAGCAACTGCTTCTTTCATCCGAGACATTAAACCCACGTTTTCTGGTATTGAATAGTAAATAATAATGCGACCAGAGAGCTTTGGAAATTGTACCCATAGTTGATTCTTACAAACTATGAATCCAACTTCCCCCGTGACCACAAAAGGCGAAGATGTGCGGCCATGACGTGGACGAGCGTGAAGAGGGTGAAGAGAGTAGTGCCGTGCTAGGTTGAAGTGGTGGTGAGGTACTATAGCATGATAACTCTGGTGAAGGGGCCACTACAGTGCGAGCCGACGTGGAAGTGGTGGATATGCTGTTGGATCATGGTGTTCAGTTGGTGTTAGGTTAGGTTTGGGGGCTTAGTTGCGTTCTGTTGGTTGTGATTGTACAATCTCGTTGTTGTTGATTTGGGAAGTGGTTTTTCGTCCAGTGTACTTTAGATTAGGTTAGGTCGTAGTTTTTAAGTAGTCTTAGGTTAGTATATGGGACGCATGACAGGAGGTCTGTAAGTTATATTAAACAAAATCAATCAATAAATCAACTTTAATTGTTGCGAAGATTGATTGTTGTAAGTGGAGGATAAGTGGAGTACTTTACGTGCTGTTATCAGGTTTTGTAGGGCGACGGGTCGTTTTGAGTGTTGACAGTTTTCTTACCAGCCCGGAGGCTGGTCTCTGGGGTTTGCTAGTGGGTGGAGTTGAGTTGAGTTATGGCATATGTGTGTAGTAGTGTAGTTTGTCGTAGTGTTTAGCTATGTTTATCGTGAGCGCATGGTGCCAGACCACTAGGCTCAAATAAAGAATAAAAAAAAAAAAAAAAAAAAAAAAATAAGTGGAGTACAAGTAGGAGAGTAACTTAACGTTTTATTGAAATGAGAAATTATCTTGTGGCACAGTAGGCTGCTGTGGAAGGTACCTCCTGACCGGTACATTACTTGTGTTTCCCATTTACTTGTGGCAACTAATTTACCGGTCAGGAGGTACCTTCCACATCAACATTTTATTGTTTAAAAGTAAAAGTAGGAGAATAACTTAACATTTCATTGTTAAAAGTATAGGAATAACTTAATATTCATTGTTCAAAAGTGTAGAAATAACTAAACATCTTAGCATTATCTACCGATATCTCAGTCCTTTTCGAAAAATGCTTCTAGCTGACTTCAATGACTTCTTGATGCCACTTGACTCGAGTGGATTAAAGCTACTGCCATTTAAGAAAATTCGGTCAACAATGAATGTTCGAAACACGCATACCAGCTGTCAGCTGATTCCTACGCTTTGCTAATTGGTATAATTACTACTGCATTACCGATTGTTGGAAAAATCGATTGTTGCAGTAAGTATTGTTGCAATGGAAATCACCGCACAGAAAATGACCCAAAAGAAAAGAAAAAAAGGGAAAAAGAAAACTTTGGTACAAATTTATTAGACACAAAAAATGACCATGGGTATAAATTAGTTATACCCATGGTTTGCAACAATACCTCAGAGAATACGGGTTTTACACCTCCTCGAATGCCAACAGAAACCTCACCTTCGGCTCGGAGTCTGTCGGCATCCTTGGAAATGTAAATCCCGTATTCTCTGAGGCACTGTTGCAAACCATGGGTATTACCTATACTTGTTTAGATCGACGGGGTTTACCAGAGTAGACAACAGTAAGTCCTGTTTCAGAGCTGTGCGTAAAGGATTTCAATACGAAAAAGGTGCCTCAGCATCGTTGATTTCATGCTAGCTACTACTACTTATTACTAGCTAATTTCACTCAGATAAAATAATTTATGCGACAGATATGGTTGAAATTTGACATTCCTTTACCGTTTGAGTCCAATAGGTGCCTTTTGTGGTTTGACATTTGGGGATGTTTTAAATCAAAAGAATGTAATCATTTGTATTAATTGCCCTCAATAGCCGAGTAACAATGCAGACTCGGGTAACTTATTGTTTCCGTTTCACAATTAAATCGAAGTGATACATTGTAATTGTAACTAAAATAAATAAAGTTTATCATCGTCTACGAAACTGTTTATGGGAAAGAAAATCCGTGCAGGGTTACCACTGCTTGAATAAAAAAAAAAAAAAACAGAAAAATAACCTAGATAAACCTAAACTAAACGAAACTAACTTAATTGTGCTCAGAACGTTTACAATCAAATAAAAGCAATGGGCACTTTATTGGAAACATAATTAATCAGTGACCATTAATTTTAGTAAAAATACGATTTTCTTCAGGCTCTTCA
Source organism: Lithobius niger (assembly GCA_023313725.1). Classification (NCBI taxonomy): domain Eukaryota; kingdom Metazoa; phylum Arthropoda; class Chilopoda; order Lithobiomorpha; family Lithobiidae; genus Lithobius; species Lithobius niger. Next base: position 251,828 of record JAHWFP010220785.1, on the reverse strand, counting down.
AGAAGGGATTTACAATTATATTACCACAGGGAGCTCACAATCAATAGTTACACTAAAGCAACACCATAAAACGACCTAAAGGGGTGATATACTACAAATATCCTATAAGGGTAAAAGGACCCATCAAGTTTTTGCCATAGAAAGTAGCGATATCAGAGCAAAAATGGCTGCCACCAAGTTCTCCGTCGTAACTCTGATCACTCAATCTTAACTGACACTTCGGTGTTGTCAGTTAACCTTGAATGATCACGGTTCGGACCACTAAGTTGGTGGCAGCCATTTTGGCTCTGATATCAATACTTTCTATGGCAAAAAATTGATTACCCCCTTTACCCTTATAGTGTTTTTGTATGATCATATTTACAATCCAACACATTATGTAAAATACCTAATAATGTAACAAGAAGTTTATCTATGTACGTAAAACTATTTCATTTTAAAGTGCCAATATATTAGTTTTTTTTTTATTAGAGAAGCAGTATTTTTGATATTACTTAGATTAACAGGTAACTTGTTGAGTAAGGAAAGGAAAATTAAGTTTAACGTTCTTTTACCATATGAGTTTCTAAAATATTATTATTATTTCTTCAGGGTCTTTTCAGAATAGTTAGGTCAGTGTTAAAATATGTATGTGTAAACAGGATTAAGAAATGCACTGGCATAAAAAAAAATGCACAAAATGCAAAATACTTTATCAACAACGAAAAAAATCCAGTGAATTTTCTGGCTCGGATGAAATTAAAATTAAAATTATTGCTAACTTTTCTCCTAACCCAAAAGAGGGATAACATCGAAGTATAAAATCACTGAGAATACAGTTGCCAAAAATATCGGGTACTGTAATCGACTTCTACGACATGTACATACAATCGGAACTTTTGAAAATTATCCCAGTACACTTAAACAAAAAGAAATAACGTTTAACTTAAAATATTTTCACTTCAGTCTTCAATGTTTAAAATATGTTAGTCCCTTAGCAATTGTGCCGAATTTACACCTACCAAATACGTTACAGCCATCAATTTCTTAATAAACAGCGATATAAAAATTCAACCCCAATTTATGAATGGGCAAAATGCGACAGATTCGTTTTAACGAAGACGGAAATATGCTTTGGGCGCTTCTACAATTCATGCAAGGAGTTCATAACCCTTAGAGCCACATTCATAATGACGGCTCAGCGTAAGCTAAGCATGAGCTCGAGCTCAGCTTAGGAACTTGGTATTCATAATGACACCAGCATGAGCTGAGCACAGACTCAGGCTTCATTGTGGGAACGACTTTGCAAAGTTTGAGCTTCGCTCACTTCGTATACGTATTGGCTCATGCTCAAAATGTGAGTCGAATCAGAAATCCTAAGCCTTTTCGTGACTAGACTTTGGCCTTGCTTTGGGAGTCAGCTACTCTGCATGACAATCATTTGGCTGAACGGCCTAAAGCTTTCAACGCGTTGTGGTTGTTATTGATAGTTCCGAAATCGATTTGTTTGGGACTTCCCTGGTTAGGGACGGGGCGTCGGAAAAAAGTCTTGCTGGAAAATCGTCTAATGGGATAATTGCGTAATATTTAAAAAAAATATGGAAAATCCTTTAAACGGAAAATCATATAATGGAAAATCATCTAAACGGAATATCGTATAATGGATAAACGTCTGGACAATAATATACGGTGCGGTTTTTGATGTTATATGTATAGCCGCAGCGAGCGCGGCAACGTGAGGGAGGCAGAGACATTTAAACGATTTTTCATTATTCGAATTTCGTGTTAGACGATTTTCCTTTATATTGTATACGTTCTTCCAATTATGCGATTTTCCAGTTAGACGATTACCCTTCGCCCCGTTAGGGGCCGCTTAAGGCCCATGCGATCCGGGTAGATGACAAGGGCGTCGGCCCATGGGCCCGTGGAGGGATTGGACGGGGTGAGGGGGGGGGGAAGGGAGAAAAGAAATCTTGTATACGATTGTATAAAAAATTGTATAAACATTGAAATTAAAAAGTTATAAATTTGTATACCCGCCGTGTGAAAAATGTTAAAGTAATAATCGCGTGTATGACAGCAGTAATATGCGGGAGGGGAGGGAGGGGGGAGAAAACGCAAAATGAAGTAACAAATCCAAAAAAGGGGGAGGGGGGGAGGCGCCAAGGAAATGTTGACTATTTATAGCTCGCGTGCTTCCCAGCGTTTTTTTTCGTTTATCTTGTGACTCAGGTTATTGCTGGCATGGCAATGATATGGTGGTTTGCAGCAATTCGGCTGACGACGTATTTTTCACTGTGTCACTGTAGGCGCCCACAGACTTTCAAACGGGGGGAGGGGGGGGGGGGGAAATATCCGTCGGAAAGAAGGGCAAAGATCATTAAAAGTAGTAAGAAAATGCGAAGAACGAGCTCGGAAGTCCACCTGCCGCCATCTTGGACGACGTCACATCCGGTCCAGATGCATTATGGGTAATAAAAATGGCGACGCTCTTAGGTGAACGTCCCAAAATGGCGTCCAAGATTCATTTTCGGTTTCGACTTCGTTTTCGATTTGTGCTTGGTTTCATATTTATTTAAAATATTCAAAATGACGACATGCATAGGTGTACATCACTTAGTCACAGGTTTCTTTTCATATTTAATAAAATTATTTAAAATGGTGATGTCCATTACTTTAAACGTAGAGGAAAACGGTAGCAGCCATAGGTGGACAACCCACCCCATCCACCACCCAAGATGGCGGCATTCATAGTTAAGCACAACAAAATAGCAGGGGATAGGTTCAGTTTCAGATCTGGCTTCATTTGATAGTGAGCGGTTTTTTTGTTTGTTTTCGCAACTATGTAAAATGGGACATCATTTGAACGATGATATCCAAGATATTGATGACGAAATGATGGTTAGAATCAGTTGATCAGTTTTGGATCAACTATATGCCTGTAAAACTAGCCAACCATGTACGACCTTGAACAAAATCACTCTGTCGATTACTGTTTTCTATTGTTGTAAAACGTCATTTTTAATTTTTTATATTGTTTACAAAAGTAAATAATCGTTCATTTAGCATGGATCTGTTATTCTGTTAAAATTTAACGTTATTTATCATCTGTTTGTTTCCTCTTACACCGATGTTCAGACGTCCGAATTGGTGTTTAGTTGTATACTCGACCAAGAGATAGCAGCACTGTGTAAAGAGCAAGGTGATTCTCTGACTATGGTTGAATTGTATGTACATTGTGAGAGCAGCCGTGATTCAAAAACGTGGATAGAGCTAAAACAGTTTGCGTTTTCGTTTGCTACTGAACATTTTTTTTTTCAATACTACGTAAAATGGTCATCAAGTTGAACAATATTGATGATAAAACTAATGAGTGACAGGCTAGGTTTCAGTTTGGCTAGACTATTAGGATCGAATTTCACTTGCTCCTCTTTGCAAGCTGCTTCTGTTTGTCCGTTCATAAACTAGATGGCAGCACGTAACATGACTCCAGGGTAAAACTACGTTTTCAATGTTACTTTTAATGTCAGTAACATTCCTTTCCGATGACGTCACAAACGAAATAGAGTGCCACCTATCGACAGAACCACAAACTACACAAACTAAGGAAGAGCTTGTCTTTCAAACCTTACTAGAGGATTGCAAGATGATTTTTTTTTTCGTTTTTTGGGGGAGGGTGGGTATAAATTAATTTCGAAATATGGGAAACGAAAGGATGTTATCCCTTTGTAAAAACAAATAGTATATAATAAAGCATTGTAGGGTAGCACATCAACTTTCATTACCCGTTCGTGTGGGACAGCTGGAGCAAACCAACTAGTTTCTGACACAAACAACAAAGATAAAAACAAAACAAACAAGACAAAATATGTCTTGTAATGGTAATTTTCGTCATACACCATGCTCAGGTTGTTTACCTTACAAGTTCTGTCTCATTTTTTAAAATTTGGTTTCTTGTTCTTTTCATGTTTTTTTTTTTTTTTGGTTTATTGACCTCTCCCGGTTCACTAGTGAATGTAAACAGGATTTTAACACAAGTAAGCATTTGTTGATTTTTTTCTGTTAAAGAATCGTACTATGTAAATGTTTTGGTAGCATTTTCAATTTTAGACGGTAGTTGGATGATGTCATTGACATCCAACATTCACCCGCTTTTGGTTTTACAAGTTTCAGTTATTTAGCCTAATGATTTTTTTTATATTTAATTAAATGATTCGAAAAACACACATTTATCGTCATAAGGGAGAAGCTACCAAATCTACTTTAGTACTTTAACAGTAAAAAAAAGACACAAAACGAGTACTTGTGTTAAAATTCACCTGCAGTCATCAGTTACTTGAGGCGGTGGGAAGCAGTATTGCTTGATCAAGTCGGTGCTGATGTGGAATACGGAGCAGAATTGACTGCTCGCTGAAGCAAAATGAGTTTCAAAGATCCGTGCAAAATCAGCTCCAAAGGTGAAAAATGGCGGATAATAACTGTGCTACCTCACCTTGGACGTTTGCCCAAACCAATTACCGCAGGTGTTTGCACCGGAGTCCATTTCTAAAATGGCCACTGTTCGTAACCTTGAGCTATCATATAAATAGCCTCGAAGAATCGGGAACGTATTTCGTCACAACTCTGAACCAAGAAAGGACAAGGATCTTTGAAGAAAAGGGGAAAAAAATGAAACTGACATTGAAGGTAATTTTTTTTATTTATATTCTCAACAAATATTGACATTTAAAGATATTTCTTATACTAGCTTTTAAGGAAGGTATATTTATTGAGAGTGAAATAATCACAAATAGAACGATACAGTGTGAACCATCCTTATCTCATTTTTCCCAGTTAATAATATTGAACCCTTCACCCTCAAAAATGGGGTTAAAACAAAACAAAATTTCTGAAATATAATCAAATAGAAAGTCACCATTTTTGTCCAAATCATGATGATGCATGTTGTAGTTTTTTTTTATTTCAATCAAAATTTCTTTTCAAATATTATCCCAAAGTTTTACCACCATCATGCTTTAAAACTCATTCCCACGTGACGTCCATCGTCACTTCAGTCTTTGCTACGATGGAGCCAACAACATTAGAAGCTGCTGTCACTAAAGCTGTGAGCGTTGAACCTCCGTCTGTTGACGAGGTAACTTCGGGATGGCTACCGAAACCTATGCCGACATTCCCTGTCTGTTCACCGAGAAAACGGAAATGGCAAAACGATTCGAGGTGGGTCCATGCGGTATGTACAGTGTTTGTACACCTAGTATTCATCCTCAGTTGGATAAAGGAATGATCGTTAACTGCGTGTCTACATCCTCAACTGAATTTGAAATCGTCGCCTACTGTACCTGTGCTTCAGAAAATAATGTAAACACCTATCTTCGTTTTAACAAAGCAGTGGATAGAGACGTTGTGTTAGGCTTATTGTTAACAGCCTTGCCTAATGGAAAACACAAGATATCACCTCTGAACATTAAAACAAAACAGAAAAACAGTTTGTGTACCATTTACAAAAACGAAGAAAATCCAACGGAGAACTTGTCAGTTTCAGAAAAATTAATTGTGCCATTTTTTTTTTATTGTTGCCGAGTTGGTTGGCTACTTATGTTCACCGTCAATCAGATCTTAGCGACCCTTTTTTGCTCCACTATGCTGGCAACTTCCCATACATAGCTGCTAGAATGTCAAATATTCACGAACAATACCAATATTCCAAAAATGAAAATATGATCAATGTGAACGAAAATGAATAACTATGTAAAAAAAAAAAATATGTAAAACTGTTTTTAAATACTTGAAAAAATTAATATTACTAATAAATGGTAAAGGTTTTGTTTATCTAGTGTTATTTATTTTATTTCCTTATTTTAATTTTTTTTAAATCGATAAACGTCTATAAATAGGGAGCACGTATGGTTATAGTGTATCATAATGGATGCTACGTTGTTTCACCCTGCCAACCACCTTATAATAGGTCCGAGTTTTTCTGGGAAAACCAATCTTGTTACTAAACTGATTTAAAATATAGAAAAATATTTTCACCAGTGCCAACTTCAATATTTGTTTGTTGTGGTGCGTGGCAACCTGAATATGAACGAATGAAAGCTACGTGTAAATTGCCTATCACGTTTCATGAAGGTTTTAATAAGGAAATTTACGAATCAGTACCTAATAATTCAGTTCTCTCTTTGGATGATTTAACACATCAACTTATCCCAGAAGTAATCACAGATGCGTTTGTAAAAGGTGGACATCACAGAAATATCACGCAGATTTGTGTAGCACGTAATATGTTCCAGAAAAAATTAAGAACTGTATCTTTAAATAGCCACTATTATTTCCAGTTTAGAAACTATAGGGATTATTCGCAAATTAAAGTATTAGGAAATCAATTGGACAGCGGTTCAAAATTCTTACTTAATGTATATAAAACGGCGACTAGCAAACCCTATTCATATTTGTTCATTGACTGCAGAGCGAATACAAAATACCTATAACTGTGTATGTTCGTGCATAAGTGACAATGCCTGTTAAACAGCAAGTTAAAGAATTTGTTTCCAGTCTTACGCCTCTTAGCCTCTAAAAGTGTAAAAACTCACGTGAAAAACCTTTGCTATCTAATAGCAATTTACCAAACGGAATTTGTCTATGTGCCTTAAATATTTTAAAAGGGAATATTGAACTGACTCGGTCACAAAGAATTAAACTTAGAAGATATAAGAAAGTATTACTTGCTAATTCCAAAAGAACTGTTCAAAACGAAAGAAAACGCAACATATTGTCAGATTTCAAAATGGTGGATTTTTCCCTCTCTTAATTCCTTTGTTGAGCGGATTGGCGGGACCCGTAATAAATGCTGTGTCTGGAGTTTGAGCTTGAGTTTTCTTTATTGAGCCAAAAGGGCCTTCAAGCCAAACGCTCTGTCTGGATTGATCCGTGGTAACAAATAAGCAAACAAACAATGTATAAACGAATGAAGCTAGTTCCCTGGACAGAAGCGACGCTGAGTGCATCAACATCATTCCCTGTTAATGAACTTTCTTCTAAACATCAAAGTGAACTTTTAAGTAAATCTCACTACACTAGACCTTTAACAAGTTTAGATGAAGCTATGCATGACGTGCTTTCAAGTAACCAATCTAGTGATTTTGATAAAGCCAAGTTACACACGCAAACTTTACAGTGTTATTTAGACGTAAAACGGAAGTATGAAGATGAACCTTTAAAAGTACTCATGACTTGTCTGGCCGGGACCTCCGGCACAGCGGCAGCCGCGCTGGGACTTCCTGCGGTGGGGGGCACGGGTGGGGCATCCCCTCCCTCCTCTCTTCAACAAGTTTTAAGTTCAGTCAGTAGTACAACGGATAAATCTGGCCCTTATGTGGAAGATTACATCAATCCACAAAAACCCGTTACACCGAAACACTTTAAAGTGCCTTTAAAATATAAGGGGAGAATCCATCGTTTTTAACTACAGTCCCCATTCAGTTCGATGATGTGGGACAACTGAGTGACGATGAACAAGAGCTCGGGGCGGTTGGAGGTAAGCCGAGACGGGAAGGTCGTGCCTCGTGGTCAGACGAGTTCTATTGACGATGTATTAAAAAGTGTCTAGCCTATTACGATGCAAATTCTCCAGGAGGATTCGGCGGAGCAGGGAGCTTTCAAAGGTAGCCAAGGCCAAATACCGTCGAGTTACTACTGCAGCAGTGAAACGCTGGTTAATGACTCGACCAACTTACAGTCTTTTCAAGCCTGTTGTTAGATCATTTGAAAGAAACAGAGTGAGGGTGGGTGGAATTAGTAACATGTGGTCTTCGGATTTAATTGATGTAACTAACCTTGCACCATTTAATGACAATTTTAATTTATTACTCACTGTTATTGACGTGTTTTTCAAATTTGCGTGGGTTATACCTATAAAAAATAAAAGTGCACTTTCTGTAGCTATGGCTTTAGATGAGATTTTACACAACCCCCCCCCCTCCCCTTCATTTCTGGACGGATTCTGGGACAGAGTATAGAAATTCTACTGTTTAGCAGCTGCTACGAGGGTACAATGTTAATCAGTACAGCACACAAAATGAAGACATTAAGACGTGTGTGAGTGTGCGTTTTGTACGCTCCTTACGTAACCTTATATTTGGTTACCTCCACAAGAACAATACGCAGAGGTACATCGACGTACTAACTGAACTTGTAAGGTCTTACAATAGATCAGTCCATAGATCCATTAAAATGGTGCCAGTTGACGTAAATGAATCTAATAAGGGAAATTTTTTGGAAATCTGTACGGCGTTGAACTTAAATTAAACGATTCAGTAAGAATGTCAAAAAAACCCATGTTTTTACCCGAGGTTATTAACCTAACTGGATGGAAAAAATAGTTTATGTTCGTGGACTATGCTGGAGATCCGATAATTGGTACATTTTATAAGCAAGAGTTAAAGTTGGTCTTCCTAAAACTTACAAAATTGAGGAAGTACTTAAGACACGCAGGAGAAAGGGACGTACTGAATTCTTCGTTAAATGGGTAGGGTATCCTAAGAGGATGTCCAGTTGGGTTACTGACAAGGGTGAAGATGGCTGACGAAATTTACATAACGCTTCCCTCTAGTTCAAGTATGAACTTTTTTCCCCAAAATATGCTTCAAAAGTATTGGCTGTTCCTTTGAATTTAAGTCAAAATTACGAGGTTGCTTTGGCTGAAATAACATTCCCTAACAACATTAGTCAAGATTCAGGAATAATTTTAAAATCTACAGATGAAGAGGCCATGTTACTTTATTATACGATTACTGAAGGGAGAGTTCGTGATCTGCTGGATGGAAACTTTAACATTGAAGAACAGAACTATATTTTGGCTTGTACAGTAGAAACTAAACTATATGATAGTATGAAGCATTTAATGGATACAATTAACTCTAATATAAGCGATTATAAGAAAATGTTACGTGATAACGATCCAATGAAAACTCATGCTGACCCACGCATACTGTACGATGAAAGTACACAAATGTTTAGTATACAAAATGACGTTTCTGGTCATGCCTATGTGAGGTTGTATTTTGACCCTAAATTAGCTGTACGATTTGGTTTTGAAACATTTTTAGAGGGTCTACAAGACATAAAAGATTGGACGAATGAAACAACTATCAAAACACCTGTTTTCGAAAATTTTAAATTTCCTATAGAGAGCATATACGTGTATACTAACATTATTCAACCTCAATACGTAGGTGATTCTAGAATTCAGTTACTAAGAATTGTACCAGTATATAGCGAGGTCGGTGAAGTATGCAGTGTTGTATTTCACAGATTACATTACTTTTCCCTACAATCTGATTCGTTTCAATTCCTAGAAATACAACTAATGGACAACAGCGGAAGACCCATTGAATTTGGTCATTATGGTCGAGTCGTTTGTGTGTTGCATATAAGACATCGTAAGCAGCGTCATTAGACTCCTATAAGTAACTCTCTTCCCTTCCCTCACTTTCATTTATTCAGCATGGCTCGAGGATGTCCTTACACGGAGTATTATAAATCATAGGCGGGTGGTGACCTGCCCGTATACTACGGATGCCATGCCTAGTATGGTCGCGGTGGTTTATTAAATGTCCTGTCTAGCCTGGGGCGTGTAGCCCTACCATTTTAAAAATCTATTGGAGGATTCTTGGGACAAACTGCCTTGAGTACTGGGATGGGGATAGGCACGGACTTAATGGTGGGTAGACGTTTTGCAGATTTAAAACTGCAGGACATGACGTCATGAGTGAAGTGGGACGACGATTACATCAACAGGGGGGAGGACGTAAGAGGAAGTGAAAATCTAACGTAAAGGAAAGATGTTGTACCAAAAATAAAGAGCCAGTTAAAAAAGAAGGAAAACCTCTTCAAAAATTAAAACCGCCTTATGTACCTCCAGTCTAACCCCTTAGTATAGGCTCTGTCATCATCGCTTTCCTTCATCCAGATTCGAGTGTATGTCTGTTGTCTCCGCTAGATTTATTTTCTGTTAGTCCTGTTCAGCTCTCTATACAAAAAACGAAATGTGAAGAATATAGACCAGTAGCTACAATCAAACCAAACCAGGTAATAGACTTCATAGTTCCTTCTTCAGAAGATTACATAGATTTAACGCAAACTCTGACATATATGAGGGAAAAAAGTTATGAATGCAAATAACGGACAAAATTATGTCGCTGCAGATAGTGCTAACATCATACCGATAAATCTGTTGCTACACGCAATGTTTGCTCAAGTAGATAAGTTTGAAAGGAAAATTACCAACTGGTACTAACGATAATTACGATTATAAGGCCTATTTACAAAATTTAATGAGCTACAATCCACACGTTTAACCGAGTCAGTTGGCATCGTCGGGTTGGGGGACAGCTCCATCGAGATCTGGCAGAATTCAAGCTAGTGCTGAGGTGGAACTTTTAGGATCTGTTAGTCACGATTTAGTGAACCAATCCCGCCCTATTTTGTACAACACCGAACTGAAATTTAAATTTGTGCCTCAAAGACCTGAATTTCACTTGTACTTGACCAATGCTGGAGTTCAAGCTCAGACAAATCCAACTATAATACCTTTAGAAGCCGTTCTCTACATACGTATAGTCACCCCCTCCCCTTCTATCCTCCTCGCTCACGCAAAAACACTGGCAGTTTCTAGTGCAAAATATCCATACAAAATAAACAGTATTCAAGAGCCATACTCTTACTCAAGGTACGCGAAGCGCTACTATTGACCATGAGTTTAATGGTGATGTTCCCTCTCGAGTCACGATAGGACTAGTAAAACAAGCAGGCTTCACGGGTGTGTTCGCCAACGATCCATTTTTCTTCGAGCCTTTTAATTTGTCATCTTTAATGCTTTCTGTGGATGGTGTAACCCACAATTTTAAACCGTTAACTTGTAATTTTCCCGATAACAAATATGTAAATACTTTCATGTTGATGTTCGACGGTTTAGGTATTCAATATCATAACATCGCTAATGGTATAACTTACGGCGAGTACAAGACTAGTGGTCATACGCTTTTTTGCTTCGACCTTACAGCCGATTTGAACTCTAATGATAATAGTGACGTGTCATTGGTTAACAACGGTATCGTTCGTTTAGAGCTTTCTTTTTGCCAAGACTTGGCACAAAACGTAACTAGTGTTTTTAAATGAAAAAGAAGCTTTGATGGAAATAGACGAGACCAGGTGAAATCGCTTTGGTTTAAAGGAGGAGAGGAACCTCCCCCCCCTCTCCCCCCCAAAAAAATTTGTTGCAAAAAGGTGGATTTTGGACGAAAAAACATTTAAATCTGTATTTATGCTTCTGTGTCTGAACCCCACGCTGTGATATAGACTGATCTAGACCATATAGTAGCATGTAAGTCCGCAACAATAAATCATTGGCTTCTGGTAATCTACCATTGCATGGCAATCCATACCCATCCAGCATTATTATGTAAAAATCTTACGATTTCCTTGGTCAGTAGGCTTTAGACCGACCTAGGTGCATGAACACAGAAGAAAAAAAAACGGAAAATCGGAACTTTTTCGCTCCCCCACCCCGTTTTCTACCTTTTTCCATGAATGAGAGGGTTCGTAGTGGATGACTGATTCCATTTCTCATGTCCTAGGAATAGCTTTCTTTTTTGAGGGTGTTGGCACAACTGGTAGGGTTGTGCCCTCCGGAAAAAAAGTAAGGCTTGAGCTGTGAAATGTTGACAGGGCCGATTTCTCTCCCATCTCTAACGTCACGTAGCATGAATGTCTTTTCGGATTTTTGAGCCGAAATAACAAACGGCTCAATCCCTTTTGGAACAAGAGCAGAAGTTAATCCACGTGCCTCATTACTGAGTGTGTGTGTGTGGCGAACGACAAACTGCCCTACTTTTAATGTAAGAGGCCTATGTTGTTTGCCAAAGTAGACCTTTTTCTGTGCACTAGATGCTTTCATATACTGTTTCGCCAGTTTATACATCTCAGAAAAATGCTGCATGATTTGCATTTGAGCCTTGCCCAAGTCACGCGTTTTTGCGGGGAGGTGTCTCGTCCCTGGTTGAGAGAGCTCAAGACCCCACGGACCAGTCGGGTTCCGTCAGAAGTTCAATTCACTGGGTGTAAATTTACTAGATTCGGACACAGAACTTCGCATTGCAAATTCGAATTCCTGTAAATGCAAATCCCATTCCCGGTGGGTAGATGTGAAACAACGTAACATGTGTTTTATTATTTTGTTGTGTCTTTCGACCAGGTTTGATTTTGGATTAAAGGCCGAAAGGTACTGAGTTTTGATTCCCCAGTCTCTCCACAGTCTTTTCCAAATTTGAGCTATGAAGCAAGCATATTTGCCATTATGTGCCTAATTTTATCTGAATTAGATGATTTAGGCCACAACCTGTCAAAATACCCACTGATTGCTTGGGCATAACTGGAAAAAGGTTCATCAGGGGCCTGGGTCCTTAATTCCAATTCTCGTTTTACGTCGTCTTCAAAATTTGGACCTTCAAATTCCAAATTAAAGTCTTCCACAAACGCTTCCCAAGTCCTAAAAGGTCCAAAAACCCTGAACCATCGATCGGCCGCACCTTGCATGGCGAGGGGAATAATAGTTCGTAACACGTACGAATCTGCAAGGCCTAATGCACCAACGAATATGTTTAACCTTTGCAAAAATTCACTTGGCTATTTTTCATCGGCATGCACCATGTAAACTGGCATGTCGACTTTTGGAGCCTTCACCTGAAATCCTTGAAAAGGGTTCCATGCAGAGGTGTGCTCTGAAAAATCGTTGTGATGACCATAGGTTTCACCCCTGTTATCATCTGTGCGGCCAGTCTGATTATGGGTTACCCCCAGTGTTTCTGTGCCTTTCTGGCGACTCATTGTTGAGGCTCACGTCTCCTCCACATGTCTACTTCCGGTTCCTGGTGTACCGGTTGCAGCCAGTTTACACGGTTACTGCACGTAGCCTGATCCACTTAGTCGGGGTGCGCTCCCTGTGGTTCATGGCTACGAGGATTCCGTGCTATTCTGCCTCTCTCAACAGCGCTATTTTCTCGTTTGTTGAGGGCAGAATGGTTGGGGTGATATGCTTTCCTCACGTTCTCGTTCTGGTGAGAGTCAGTTCGAGGTTGTGAGGTGACATTCACACCATCTCGGCTTGCAATAAAATAGTTTTCCAGCTGTCTCATCACATTTTCCTGAAAGTCTTCGGGAGCTGGGCATTGTTCAGCCCAATTCGGAAAATTCGCGTGAAACGTATCATTTCCACGCACATTTTCTACATCTGAACGTTCTAGGATGGGAGGTGACAAGCTTCTTTCTGAGCCCCAAAATTCATGCATAAAAAGGTCATCATCATACCCCCAAAATCTGGGCCGGCTCAAGGGGCACGCGAGCAACGCAGCCGCGTAGGGCCCCCGGTTTAGGGGGGCCCCCACGCTGGCGCGGAGCACTCATTTTACTATAGCGAGAAGGCAGATTATTCATTAAAAACCCTCCATACTATGACACAGTAAAGAGAAAAACGGGATGGGCGTCCGCTGTGCTTGGACGAAGGTCCAAGGTCGAAACATTGCGCGACCTAAAACCGAAACTAGTGATATTTGTGGCTGTTATTTTTCTGGGGCGGTGACAGTCTGATAGGCAATGAGAAACGCTAAAAAGTGAAAAAACTGAAGGTTCCTTTCTGCCCCCCCCCCCTTTTCTTCACTACCTTCTTTCTCTTTCACCTCCCCCCCCCACGATTTCGTGGCTGTAATTTGTCCTTTTTGCAACTTTATTTACTTTTTTTGTGATTCACATACTTTTTGGTAATAAAAAGAAAGTGAAATGGATATTGTTTGATGATACGAATGAAAAAGTCGGATAAAAAAATGCTTTTAATGCTACACGATTGACCCTGGTGGGCCCCAGTTACTGAATTCGCGTAGCGCCCCAAATTGTCTTGAGCCGCCCCTGCCAAAAATCTTCCAAATCCTCTCTTAAGTCCTCGACTAAGGGTACATTTCTGCTTTCCCTAGTTCTCGCCCTTTTTCGCGAATTTTTCATGGCATGATTTTTCACTAATTTAGGCGTGACGAAGAAGGTATTTTCCGCTCAATTACAAGCCACGAAACTCGTAATGTTCGTTTGGTGAAAAAAATTTGTTAGCATTCCCGCCTTTTTTCTCTCTGTCAAATGCCTCTTCAGTCTGGACCCCTTCTAAGGTTTATATACACCTACTGCATTTCAATTTAAGTCTGTTTTACTTCACAAACCTAAATTCCTAAGATACTGGCCAACATGATTTCGAAATGATGAGGTCTCCGTTAGCTCACCGCTGGTCAATTTGACTTTCTCTCGTAGTATCAACAGTGTGCTCCTTCACTATTTCAACTCTTACAAATGTCTGTGTAGCGTTTTTATTTCACTACTCAGTGTTTTGTGAACAATCTTTATTTACTTTTCAGTAAAATGAAGACTTTATTTGAGCCGACCTTTACCATCAGGAAAGAATAAAATGCGGTTTTTTGTAAATTATGTTAAATCTACAAATCGCCTCACAGTTTAACGTTAATTACTTGTGTAAGAAACGGGGATATCTTCATGTCATAAACAGTACTATTTCAATGACTTTTTAGAAAATTAACGCATTTAAGGTTGTCCGAGCACGCGGGCCGGATCCTAATTCGTCCCCTTATCCCAAATTTCCTTGTAACGAGTTTTTAATGCTCACTGCAAAGTCCTTCACGACTGTTTTACTTCTATTTTTGTGAAAAAGCGGAAGAGGGTTGCATTTTTATTTGCAAATTCAATGTGCTTCGGATCCAAGAAAAAAAATTCTGACTACTGTAGGTACAACCTACAGACTGTCCCCAAATGGTGGAAATTGTATTCCAGAGCCCATCAGCTTCCAGAATACTTCCAAATTTCGCTTGTTATTTTCCTCCCGACTAGGTAAAAAAAAATTCAGCAACATTCATCCGCTCGGATTTTTATTCATGCTTTTTCCATCCCGAAGGTCCTTGGAAACACGAACTTGCCTTTCCCGAAGGTTTAGGTTCAATCACGGCAGGCCCCCAAAATATGTGACGTACTCAGGGAGTAGACGATTGAAGTCAAGAATAATCTTAAAGCCAATTTACTCCTTACTGCATAGCTAGGGGACTATGCACTGAGAACACATATTAGGCATAAAACACAAATTTAGGAGCTTGGTCTTATCCTGAGCTGAGTCCAGGAAGACAACCTTTCGAGTTGTCTGCCTCACACCATGGTCGAGGCCCTCGTATTTATACGCGGGGCTGAACAATAGAAATAGCCTGAAGCATTACGATGCGCAACCGCTAACAGGTAAGAGCCGGCTCTAACTGGTTTGAACAATAGAGTAGCCTCGTTCCCGGCTGTTGGCGTTCGGCCAAGTTCCGGTGTAGACGGAAGTTGAAAGGACGCCAAGCAGCTTATGTAACTACAAGGTGTACCATGTGCGTTCACACAAGGTGCGCCCTGCTATTCGTAAATAGCGTGTTACGGTGTAGGAACGGTACGGGAGGGGAGATGGCCATTTGTCTTAAATTATCACTAATTAAGATTAATAAAAAAATATATATACACAAAAAATTCATCCAACATAAGTTCAAAATAAATTTTAAAAAATTTTACATTATTTGTTGAAGGTGCCAAAAGCGTTGTAAAAGGGTGCCAAAAGGGTGCCAAAAGGATGCCGAAAGGTGAAGGGATGCCGAAAGGGTTGCCGAAAAGGGTGTATGCTCTTTAGTTGGGCATTAATGTGTTATTATGAAAGTGAGACCTTAAATGGAAAACGGAAAAGTTTTGACAAAAAAGGTTTTCAATAAAGTTGGTTCATAAAAGCTTGCAAGCTTGAATGAACATTTCTGTCCTTCTCTTTACAATTTAATTCTTCCGCGTCGTATACATCACCCCAGCTTCCTTGTAAATACTTTATGGTGGTAAAGTAGTTAACAAAACACGCGGTTTAACAAATACAGCATGGCAAAACTTCCTCAAGTTACGTAAATCTTTACGCGTCATCCCATTTTACGACTGTGTATTCCACAATCTGTTTCGACGCGTTTCCAACGAAGCAGTTCAACCAACAACTGCCAGTTGTTTTATATAAATTGGCTGATAAAATTTTCCTGTCCGTCTTGTGGAACTTGTCGTTGATCTGCTCGGTTGTCACAATCGATCTCTCTGTTTAAAGGTAAGTTTTCAAAATTGCAAAATTGTGGATAATCATTTTATACAAATTTCATTCAATTAAAAGGTTTCTTAAGATTTTAGTGATCCTTGGTACGATTGACATTAAAAGAAGTTTCTAAGCCTTCGGTGTAACATCTGTCCGTCGTCTGTCTGTTTATACGTCTGTCTGGATAGTTTTTCATTATCTGCAATAAGCTTTGAAGCCATTAGCCAATTAAGTTCAAACGTCCACGTCAATCTTGTGCCCTATTTGTGGATTTAGGTAGGTTTGTGAATTGACTGGAATTTTTGACACACCGTACTGACGTCTGCGTGGCGCCAATATTGCTTCCACACGGACGTTACTACGATGTGTCAAGTATTTCAGTACATTCCCAGTACATTTCAGTACCTGTGCCCCATATTCGAACTAACGGTCGAAGAACATTAATAGATACCCTTAAAAATGTACACCAACATTATGAGCCTTTTTTTTTCTGACTGAATGTGACAGTGTCCATGATTGCTAATATCTACCCTACCTGCAATAATTATTTATTGCTGCACAGGAAATTAGTTATCCTTTAGCAAAGTTTTTCAACCTTACGTGTTGTACGGGTTTGGTACCAGACGTTTGGCACACTGCCCTAGTGTTCCCAGTTCTTAAAAAAAGGTGGCTCTTCAAGCCCCCAATAATTAGCGCCCCATAGCATTGACTGCTCTGCCATGAAAAATGATGGAATCAATCTTCAGAGATGAGATGATGCAATTCTTACTTGCGGCGTCATTAATCCATGCTGACCAATTTAGGTTCATGCCTGGTCATTCGGTAAATTAGCTACTTGTTATGGCACTCGATTTCTGGAATTGTGTGCTTGACTTAAATATTCCGTCTGATACCATTTACTTCGACTTACACAAGGCATTTGAATTCGTGGTTCATCCAGAACGTATGTTTAAATTGCAAAAAAAGTGGTATTAGAGGGATCTCTGGCTGTGGATCCTTGCTTTCCTTTTAAATCGCGCCAGGAGTCCTAGTAGAGGGCATCATTGTTTTTGTTAACAAACGTTATTAGTGGAGTCCCTCAGGGCTCCGTGTTGGGTCCACTCTTGTTTATTATTTTTCTAAATAATTTACACTGTTCTCACCATGCTATCACTCTACTCTATCTACTCTATTAATTGCTGAAAATACTCTTGCCCTTGTGGCTGAAATTGATCGTGTTTGGACTGGGCTGCTAACTGGCAACTTCCTCTATCTTTACTTATATTTATTACATTCCATGTTGGAAATTCTACTACGCACCATTTTGCCTCATGTGGACAAGGCCTTCTTTTCATTGCCATAAAATTACACAACGTCTTTTCGTTGGCTTGCTGTCGTAAATCATTGCTTTATGTCGGGAAGTCTACGTTCAAAGGTTTGTGCATTCCAGGTCTTCATGCGCCCTCTTTTAGAATATGCAATCCCCGTGTGGTCCTCAGCTTTCCTGCAGGTTATTGATTTGGTGGATCAGTCCAGCATCGTTTCACGAAAGGTTTACCGGGTTGAGAAACTCGTCTCCTGAAACACGTTTGACTATTGCGGGGTTGGAAACTTTTGAACTGTGAAGACCAAAATTTTCGTTCTGCGAGTCAGTCTAACTAGAGGTCACTCATGGAAACGTGAGGTTCCCCAGTCAAGACTAAATTGATGTAAAGATTTGTTTCTATCAGAGTAGTTCCGGCTTGGAATTCATTGCCGGAAGAAGCTGTGCCCGCACGGACCGTGTCTGGTTTTAAACGTGTACTCAACGGTCGCCCCCTTACCAACTCTCTGAAAAGAGGCATTAACCGACTTAGTATTGTTTTTGAGTCTGGTATTAGTGGCTATTGACCCTTCTATTTTCCCTCCCCTTTCTGTGGAAATGTATTACGATTACTCGGGTTTTTTTCTCCACTTTTAAGCTTATATGTGTAACGGATGCCTAGATTTTATCTGATGCCATGCCTAAATTCAACCACACAGACTGACTTCAAAATTTGGAAGAGAAGCATACCCCTTTAACATGGGCTTACTAAATCCACTGTAAAGCAGTAATCTAATTGTCAATTTAGGCTCGCATGTGTAAATTGGTTTTACTTCACTAAATCTTAAATTATTTTAGGCTAAGATGTGACTAACATACGGCTAGAATTTACGGAACATGTAACATTGAATGAAAATAAATTATAAATACCTTAGTGTGTATTAGCACTGTATTTGCTACAGTTGGTTTAACAAATAAACAAGTTTAAGACTTCTGTAATTTACCTTAGTCCAACACCCTGATACTAAGACATGGTACTACCTCCAAAACATATTTCATCATATTGCCCATGAAACAGACACAAGAACTGTCTGTTTGCTAAAAATAACATTCATTTGATTAATTTTCCACTTCTTATTGTTGGAGACCGTAGATCTAAACGATTGGTAGATCGGTTTCTCCACATAAAACGATTTCGAGAATTCGTTGTATAAAAGGAACATCCTGGTAAAATCTTACTTATGATGTGCATACCTTCTTTAAGTTTACATTTGCCAATACATTTGATTTTATGCCGAGTAGTGAGTGCCATGCCTAGACTGGGGATCAACGGCAAAGCAAAGTGGTTGAATTAAAACGACCGGCAGGTGGGCAAACAAACTCATGCGCAAACGAACTATAATATTAGAGTTCGCTTTCGAACGAGAATTTTCAATAACTGGACAGTAGGAGGCATAGGCAGAAAGGGTGCAAAGGGTTTAACGAGCGTTAACCACTCCTGGTCATCTGCCCGAAGCCCTAAGGCCCTATGAGGCATAGGGTCTTTGTAGCAACAATAGTCGAGACGCACGTATAGGATATTGTCCTGTTTTCCGAGTGCTGAGAGCTAACAATGTGGAGACGCACAGCGCAGAGACATTGTTTGAATCTTAGCACGAGGAAAGCGGATGATATCCTATTTGTTACCCGGTTTTTGCCTCTCAGTCCGACAAATATTGTTGGATACGTTTGGTTACGCTCGCATCAGTTAAGATTCGGTAAGAAGATTCTGCTAACCAAGACGATGGTAGTAATAAAGAACGGTTAAGATAAATGTTTTCTGGTGGAATCATTAATTTTATTGAAGGTTGCAACGTTATTTTCAATTTTAATTGGCCTATAAAAATCATTTAATTAGCAAACTAAAAGTTTTAAAGTCTTAAATTGTATAATTCACTCGCTATTTTACGGAGGTTCATGACATTTAAGTAAAAAAAAAAAAAACACTTGCTTAATATTTCTTATTATTTTTTATTTCGGTTTGTGCCATTAATACAATTCCAATTGCCAGTCTATAATTCTTCGAATTCGTTAATTTGCCATGGTTGCTAACAATTAAATGAAAAAATCTTTCTTAACGTTTTTTAAGATGTCTGTATTGCCAATCGATAATAATTATTATGACTGCATTCGTTATTTTAGTGCGGAGCGCTAATCCGCCATTTTAGTGCCAGAGATCGGCTCCAGCTCTGTAATGGCGGATATATTACACTGTGCGTTCGTGTTTCATTATTACGGGCCTAGATCGTTACATTGTTAAAAGGAATGAGAGGCAAAAACCGGGTAATGAAAGATCGGGTTATAGCTTTCTTTTACATTTACTTCATGACACGATCCTACGACCGTAAGTCACACGCTCGACGCTCTAGACGTCCAGTCTAGACGAAGAAGCGCTGAATGGAAAGCACCATCACCATCTGTTTTCATCATCTGTTCTCGTTTGTTTTCATCAGTTGTGTTGTTTGGTTTCCGTCATATGTTTCGACCAGATTTACAGGTTTTGTTAAGAGCAACGTTTGTGATGATAGTGAGTACGGTTCGGCGTGAGAAGTTCACAGATTATTGTATTGCCCGGCATCGTTAGTATAATTTAAACAGAGCGGAATGTGTTGGCCTCTAAGCTCTTCAATAAAACAGTTAAAACAGTTAACCCGTATACCAAATAAAATGGTCTTGGTTTTTACGTCAGTCTTCAAGTTTTAAAGTTTCAATTCAAAATTCGAAGGCCGAATGAGTGAGTGACTTATTTACTTCGTGGGTTCAAGTGTTGACCACTCCTGGCCACGTCTTATTTATTCTTTAATGCGGGCTTTGGGAAGCCAGTTGAATTGTTTCCGCGATTGCATGACGTGATAATGCATCTGCCTGCAACGATCCAGAATCAACAAACCATTCAGATGACACATGCTTAATCTAGACACACGCTGTATGTCGCCATCAAATAATAAACATGGGTCAAAGCTTGGGCGGAACCTGAACATAAATACTAATTTCAAACGTTTCGTTTTTTCTTAAACAAATTGCGTAGACAGTAGAGTGGACATACCGTACAACATGATGGACTAGACCGTACCAATTACAATAAAAAGGAAAAGAAAACAAATTAACTGAACCAAAAACGGATTTGGCATTTAGACAAAAAAAAACAAAAACATTATACCTCGTATCCCCATTTTCACAGCTCTAAACGTACATGAATAAAAACGGATTACAGTTCACTCGAACGCAGCGAACTATAATTTGAACTCCAATCCCAGAGAACAAGGATTGTAACATGCTAGCCTTCATGCACACGTATACATGTGCATCATTAATCAAACCAACAAAACGGTTGCATATTTCACACACACAAATACACAAATTAGGCGCACACAACATACACACGCACACGCACACAAACATCAGACATTTCAAACACAAACTGCGTTCACTTTCTGATACAACCACTGAGCAAAAACAGTTCTTGTTCCCTAGAATTGGAGTTCAAATTATAGTCGTTGCTTTCGAATGAACTCTAATCCGTGTTTGTTCGTATACCTTCACAGCTGTGAGTATGGGGATACGAGCTCTAATGTTTTTTTAAAACCATGCTCATCAATTGACGAAACTAAGAGGAAAATCACTTCTTCCACGGTTCATAAAACAAAAATACTAACCAAATAAACACCCGTCATAGCATTCGGGGTGACCGAAGTCGCATTTCTCTTTAAAAAAAAAAAATGGTTCGTGAGGGAATGGATATGTTACATCTTTCCTCACATTAATGTGCAGTGCATGTAATAGTGTGATTACTTTTTTTTTTATTAGTAGCAAAAAGTACCATGATTGGGCAGGACACAGTTCCTAAGCCATCCTTCTTTTATCCGACATGCATATTTTTGTAACTAGCATTAGAGTGTGAAGGTGGAAAATGGGAGGAAGGTTAAATGGTAAACATACATGATGGGAATGGCCGAACTCGCACTCCGGCACTTCCTTGTTGAGTGTTGCCACCTTGATGGTTTTCGTCGTCGTTTCCATCTTCCGCATGACATTGTGCGTCAATTGGGCGATAAGTCTGTCCTCCTGTCCGGTGTTTTTCAACTTTTGCAGGAGGTACAGATGTATGACAAGATTTAGATTAGGGGTTTGAGTAATATCTCTGTAATGTGTGGTGCAGTGGCAACCCGGACCACTGCAATGTGACTGAGGCTGGCGCTAATGACCAAGCTGTCGACACGCCATTAAGCCTCATCTCCCCCCCCCCCCGAACTCGCAGTCTGTCATTTAAGTACGAAAGGCAACGTAAATAGGTTTGCATCCGTATTTATCACCAAATAACCGCGCGAACGTAACCAACACGGATTTTATTGAGTCAATTTTGCCTTCCTACCCAGCTCGTCCTTTTAAGCTATTCGTGACGCCAATGGAGTGAACACTGAATATTTGAGCTTGTGAGTTTAAACCCACAATAAAATGGGCTACCTATTGGTACTTTCATTTTTTTCCCTATCATGCTTAGTTTACTTTGGAGAGGGGGAGGGGGGCTATAATTGATTGGCACCCCTTATACCTCTAAAACTGCTGAAATTTTTAAAGGAAGATGTTTTACAAAATTGCTCAGAATGATACTCTCCTTAAAAAAGGTAGCAATTATTTACGAAACGACAAACGTAACGACGTAAACCTGGGGAATAGTGGGATTACTGCCATGTTGGCCTCTTTAATAGCAATTTCCCTTCTAGTAGGGCGTCTTGTGGCACAAAACTGATAGAATTATTTACTTTCCGTGAGTAGCATGATATTTGGAATGGATGCAGATGATGGGTAACTGGAAAATGCAGCTATGATAGCAAGTTCTAAAATCCTCCCGAGGGAGGGGAAGGGGGTGATTTACCCCCCAAAACGTTTTTTTTTTTTTTTTGGCTGTATCTCATTAACCGTCAACAAATTAAAAGCATAATGTGAAACAAAAACGGTCAGCAGGTAATTCTAAACAAGAAAGGTGAGTTAGAATCTTTTGTGTAAAAGCAACTCTTGAACTCCAAAATCGTATTCAAAGTATTTTGCCCTTAAATCACACAAATTGTTAAAGTGATTTTCGTGTTAAACATTCGGTTAAACATTTGAATATTTGACGAGGATTGCTAAATCATGTGAACCCTCTAACAGCCCGAAATGGACATGCTTTGGATTTTCTGACAGGTGGTGATCGATTCTTTCCATCAATTTTAATCGAAACTGCTTAACTGAGGTAGGGATCGCCCTGCACCCATTTAATGCTGAACAGTATTGGTGTAGCCGTACGATGATTCTGTGCTGTGTGGTGATTTTCGAATTCGAAGTGCTGTTCCGAGCCCTCTAACATCCTAAAACTGACGTCCTTAGGATTTTCTGAAAGGTGAGGATCTATTCTTTCAATCAATCCTAACCAAAATTGTTAAAGTTAGACAGCGACTGTCATACACCCGTTTAAAGGTGAAGAGGTAATGGCGTATCGGCATCGGCGTATGTTGATTTTCGAACTCAAAGTGCTCTTATGACCCCTCTAATAGCCGGAAAAGGACTTGCTTAGGATACAACGAAAGGTGGGGATCTATTCTTTCCATCAATATTAGACGAAATTGTTTAGCTTAGATATGGTTTGACCTTACCCTCCCACGTGAAAGCCGGATTTTAGATGCCTAATTTCTCTGCTGTCTTTATGTGCAGAGAACATAACCTTTGTTAGACTTGGTGAATATGCGTGCAAACTTTTGTTAATTTTCGATTTGTCACATCGGAGATCGGGTCTCAATTTTTTTGCTGTGACCCCTAGTTTTTGTACTAGAGCTCATTTCAAGTATCGATAGCTCAGGTGGTGTTAACCCGTGCAGAAACCTCTAATAGCCCGAAATGGACATGCTTAGAATTTTCCGAAAGGTGGTGATCTATTGTTTCCATCAACCCTAACCAAAATCGTTTAACTTAGATACGGGCCGTCTGAAGTCCATTTAAAGGTGAAGAGGTAATGGAATATCGGCGAAAGCGTGTGGTGATTTTCGAATTCAAAGTGCTCTTGGACCCCTCTAATAGCCCGAAATGAACATACTTAGAATTTTCTGAAAGGTTGGGATCTATTCTTTCCATATTGTTTAATTGTTTCGAAAAGAATTTATTGCTAACTTCTGTAAATGTTTTATGCAAGTAGTACTGTCCGATTTTGTATTGATTTGCATACACCGCAATTTTTAAACCACTTTCGGCTGACATATTTACATAAATTTAGTATAATTGTGTAGGTGGCTTGATTACAAACATGTTTTAAACATCCAGAAGCCGATGTAACTCTTTGGAATCCGATAGCACAGGTGAAAGCATAAAGGTATGCCTAATTTCATCGAAAAAAACGGCCATATTGGAAAATTGGGGCTGGAAAATTCGGATGAAGTTTCTTAGATATTATACCTCTGTTTTTTTTTTTTTTTAATCTACTATAATGTACCTGACCCCTGCAACAGGTTTCATCCGTCCACTCAAAAATTCCGACGGGGTATAGGCCAGGGACAGGACTATATAACTAAGATCGTAAAATTTGTTTGTTTGTTCGTTTGTGGGTGTGTGGGTTTGTGTGTCTGTCCGCAAATAGTATGGAAGTTCGCAGTGAAAATCTCGATAATCTTAATTTTTTGTGCGTCCGCTGTGGGAACTCGATAAACTTATTTTTGTTTGTTTGTATGTATATCAAACGGAATTGTCTGTATAAGTAATGACTCGAACTGTGTTTTCAACAAAGAGGCACAGTACTGAAGACGTCATGCTTTTTTTTTCCAGTCACAATTTTTTCATGCAAACGGCATCTAGGCCTCTAAGTTTCTTAACCCTGGCTTAAATCTAAAATCTAACCCTTTCTTAAATCTAATGAAAGCTTGAGCGAGTGCTAACAGGAAATCATACTACTTTCATGCGAACGGGAAATAACAATGTTCTGTAAACCGGTCATATGGGGGGGGGGGGGGGTTTGCCTAGTATATCACAAATAAAGTAATAAATCCTCCGATTGAAAATTTATTTGCCGCCTCTTCTGTTTTCAACACGAGCTGTGGTTCCAACTTCCTGAAGCCTTGAACCCATTGGGCCAGGATATGTGTTCAGTGTTAGTATAAAAGGGAATTTAGGTTAAAGCTTGGAAATAACGCCTTTAAGTGTGATTTAGTGCGACGTACAGAACGTGACACAGATGGCTGGTAGCAATGTCATTAAAGCAATCTGAAAAATATTTTGTTCACACGTTGAATACGATTCTACGAACTTTCACGTGCTGGTGGGGAGTAGAAGAGCACCTCGGCATGTAATGATGATGTTCGCCCTCCCCCCCCTCCAAACCTCTCCTTTGCCATATCCAGATCAGGTATTAGTCATCTGTGATGCGTGCGCTGAACTTGGGCAATATGTGTAATGTATCAGTAGTAGAGAGACGAGTGAAGAATAAACTGCGTCATGTTTAATATCAGTAATTCTCTGAAGTATTTCACTGTTGGGTACCGTTTCCCTACTACAGCCTTGCAGTGCTGGAAACACCGGTTCTCGTCAGATCACCGAAGTTAAGCAGCATTGGCCCCGATTGGTACTTGGGTGGGTGACCTACTGAGAATCGATTCCGGGTGTTGCAGCCATAGGGCCTTAGGGCTTCGTCGGGCAGATGACCCGGTGCGGTTAACGCTCGCTAAAACACTTTGACCCTATTACATTCTGGCGACCGAACAGGAACTCGAACCCTGGACCGTGCTTATTAGACTTTTCAGGAGCTCAATAGTTTCACTATTTCACTATCTATATATGTCCATCTTCAACAAGAGAACACGACGGGATTGCAACAATGGTTTAGGAAAATGATGCAAAAGGAGGAGTGATATCCGGATATCATGCCTGCTCTAGATATCACGCCTGCTCCATTAAACGACAACAATATCGTGTTCACGGATTGTTACTCGATTCCAAAATGCCCTATCACATTGAAGTAACGAAAATGCAACAACGAATAGCTCCTTCAGACAACTACTACTACATATTTTTCGTGTCCAAAGAATTGTTGCTTGATTCCGAAGCCACGTCACCGTTCTATCTTTTAATGTCAACTCGACCAAAGCTAAATTAAAAAATCAAGTGCTAAAAATATTAGAAAATAATTTCCCTGTTCTGTTTTTTGTTGTTGTTGTTTTTTCGTGTTCTGTCTCTTCACATGCCATCCTTCCTCATCCCCTTCCCCAAATTTTTGTTTTTTTCCTGTTCTGTCAATTTTCATTAAATCTTGCCACTCCTCACAGTTCTAGCTCGTCACAAGCCTTTCTGTCCAAGGTTCTCTTACCATTTCTTATGCTCAACTCCTTCACTTATTCCTTCTTCTGTTCACCTGCCACCCACCAACGTCCCTGCTGTGTTTAGTATGTCACCCCCTTCTTCGCATAGGTTCCAAAGTGAGCCTTGCACTGCCGTACATGATCTGTACCCACCATGATTGTAGAACTCTCCCCACCATGTAGATCACTGGACCATTTGGTGAACAAGCATTTTAGTACATAATACTAACGGGACCCGTGCATGCTGCATGGTGGATTGAGTAACGATACGACAATAGCAAGGCTCACGAAAGATGTCTGACAATGAGGTCTTCATTCGATCAGGCCATCATTATCACATTGGTTTAAATTCTGTAAATAAATTAAAAAAAAAAAACCTTCTGAACCACGATGGGTTATCTGCTCCCACGAAACCACAGAAAAGAGGCATATAATATAAAAGGGTGTGGGTAAAGGGAAAAAGGGCCTATCAAGTTTTCGCATTATAAAGTAGTGAAATCAGACAGCCAAAAAGGGAAATAAGTATTAAAAAAAAATTAAATATGAAATCAAAAAAACAATAGTGATAAAAATACCAGTAAAAATGGCTGGTAAACGAGAGAGAAGACCTCTTTAAACAAACGAAAGGAGGCATATTACTGAAAAAGCAAAACAAATACAATCCTAAAACAACTACGGTATGGAATAAGGTTTATAAGTTTAAAACTAAGTGGCAAAACTCACAGCACATAAGGTACACAGATAAGAAAGAAGATTTTACGGGTTTCTAAGAACTTCCACACTTTACAGGCTCAAATCATAATACGCCCCTAACCAACTCAATTGTGAAATTAACCAATGTACAATGGAACTCACAGTTGATAATATGATGAATTTAATAAATTGCATGTATAGGCTACAACGATGACTTAAAAATGTCACTAACACAGAGACTGAATTTGAAGGAAATGTTTTAATTCTGGGAAATGTGCTACAAAAGCCAATAGTTAAATAGGGATTGCCCCACCCAACATAAATATTGACGTACTAATTGAAACAGACAAACAAGGGTATTCATGTTGTTACACTTTGAATTCTTGTATCGCAGCAAGGCGAACTACTGCAGGCATTTGTCCGAATTTTGAGTTGGTCCCGGGCTTGTTGTGATTTGAGCCTATGTGAAGTGTGGAAGTTATTTGAATACCGTATGAACTTCCTTCTTGTCTGTGTACCTTATGTGTCACTAAGTTTTAAACCCATAAATCTTATTATAATATTGATAATAATAAATAGTTTGTTGCTGGAGCAACTAGTCTGGTAAGGATCACATCGGATCACTGACTGCCAGCCAAAAAAAATGACAATCAAATTTCCAAAACAAATGGAGTCAATGAAACATGAAGATAAAATTTGCATTGAGAAGCATGGCCAGGAAAAGGGTGGATGAGAAGGAAAGGTTTTCGGGTCTCAACTGCCTTTCCACCAAGGTTAGACCTTCCTGGGACTCGAAGACCCCTGATGGCATCGCCAGGCGAGGGGAAAATCGGGAAAATCGGGAGGCCAATTGTTAGTAACTTGGCAACTAATGTAGTAACTTGGTGGCACCCTATTTGGCTCTGATATCACTACTTTGATTGGCTGAAATTTGACGGGTTCTTTCACCCTTGTGGGTTTTGTTTTAGATACTCCTAACGCTAAATACTCCTAAGCTCGTTCCTGGCCGCAACCACTGGGCTGTCAGATTTGATAGGCATCTTGGCTGTCAATCTCTGGTCCGACTGTCCATCTCTGGCTTCTACAAATCTGGGTTCGATCCTGGTGAATGGAAGTGTAAACGCGTGGGTTTTTCTCCGGTTGTTTCCAGCTCTTTGTACGAGGGTTTCCTTTGGGTACACCAGTTTCCTCCCTCCTGAGGCAAAAAGAATTGATACGATGGTGGTTCCTTCTCTTAACATCTGCCTATTGGTAGACACCATGTATTCTAACCCATAACCACCTAGATACGAACGTACGCCTTCAACGAACGACAGCGAAAAACAAAGTCCCAGCACGAGCTTTGCGAGGGGTCCCCGGGGACCCCGAGCAAAGCGGGCAGTCACAGCCCAGTGGTCAGCGTCGTCGGCTCCAAACCAAGAGAATGCCGGTTCGAATTCGAAAACCGACCCAAATAAAAAAAAAAGGGGTCTAAAAGTTCTTCAGGCGGTTATGGGCTAAAGTAATACAAAGCATACGTAGGTGTAGCTACGATTCCTATTGACTTATGAATACTATTCAGTACAGGGAAGAAATCTAACGGGTTTTTTTTGTGTGTGCTAAAGACTCATTAATACTAAACTAGCCGTATCGTTCACTTCGCTCAATCTATTGGCACCGATCCATGCTTCATATAATTTATTTGATCCCCAGAGATATCATAAAATCGTTTTACTGATTATTTCGATGCAAATTAATTGTAATTGATGCTCACAGTTACTTCATTACATCTTCAGCATGCCTGCCTTTCATCTACATCATTCAAAACACGTTTACGCGTTGGTACACCTAATTCTCTGTATGTAAGGTCCCTACGAAAGCGAGAGTCGTGATAAAGGAAAGATTGAATGAGCAGAGCGAGAAACACATTCAAAAGGTTTAGTTCACGTGGAAGTCGACGCCTTTGCTCGCTCAATCCACGGACCACCGTGATTAGAAACGCGAATGTAGCACAACCTTTTACAGGCTTGCTTTTTTTTCTGTGAATCCAGTCAGTTGAAGCAAAACAAAATATGTTAAGATCTCTATATAGTATGATGCAAAATATGTAATAATTTTTGGTTATGTTTTACAACCAATTTTTTTCTAATAAGATTACCCGCAGAGTATGTCATGCGCAGTTTTTAGACCAGTTTTTTTTGTTTATTTTAGGGAAAATAATCAAGTTACAGCGATGAAAATAGGCCTAACAGAAGTGCATTTTAAATATCTTTGATTTGGGAGCTTCTTTCATTTTTATTGGCCCCTTAGTCCAAGGTGTTTAGAGATAGATGCACACACACACGCATATGGCACGTTTTTTATGATGTAAATGCAGGGTTTTGTAGCTGACTAGATTACGATGCTCTAAGCATAATCTTAAGCAAACTCCCCAAATCTAGACACACGCTAGTGCGTCGCGCCACGTTAGGTAACAAACATCACACACAACAAACATCACATCAATTCAATTGTCGAGGTCGTAAGCCATTGTAGCGCGGCGCCATAGCGTCAGTGTCTTATATCCTGAAGCATAGTTGGGCACATTTCAGGTATTTGGGGAAAAATAATAATGTGGTACAAAAGCTTAAATTGTGTTGAAATCGAGAGCAGTGACTCACCTGACAAAAATTAACTCGTGTAGAATAGGGCGGCTCGAAAAAATAAAATTTTTGAAAGTCATATTCTAATAGTGCGAAAAAATTATGTATTCGCATGGTAATAAACGGAAAAATGATGAAAAAATTCCTATATTTAATCTTCAGTTCGTGCATAGGGCCTAAAGTTTGAAAAAATTACCAAAATCCCCAAATATTAACATAAGCCGAACAAAAGAAAATTTTCTAGTATGACAACCTAATAGGGGGAAAAAGTTGCGTATTCGCATGTAATTAACAGGAAAATAATGAAAAAAATCCTGTGTTTAATCTTCAGTTCGCGCGAACGGCCAACAGTTTGAAAAAAAAATTGCCAAAAAACACCAAATATTAGCTTACGGCTCAAATTTTACAAGTTAATTTTTTAGACTTCTAGTTGCATGGACGTGCTCCGTTTTAGTTACCTGATAATAGTAATATATTTTTAAAATCTCGTGCTATATTTTGAGTTTGTACATAAGGCATGAAATTTACGAATTTTGGTGAAAAATTGTTATTTATGCAATTTTTACAAACAGACAAACTGTTGTGCGAAGTAGAAGAAATGAGGTAAACATTGCCTGTTATTTGTATTAGTTAATTAATTGTGTTAGTTAGTTAACTAATTCACAATAAAACATGGTTATTGAAGTTATTCTAATCGTGCAGCGATCTACTGAATGAGCTTCACGTCGAACATATCGGTCGTGAAACTTCTGGTCTGTATGTGTGTCACAGGGTCATGCCATCCCACCCCATGTTGACTGCTTTCTGATCAAGTGATCTGTTGCTACTCGGCTTGCCGCGTGGTGACCTATCTGGCTCTGTGAAATGGTATGTCGACCTAAAAAAAGTATGATTTCGACATTAATAAACTAGAACCGATTCGTTATGATGGCACAGTGACAAACACAGGGGCGAAAAACGATGAAATTCGTAATGTCGAGGTCACAATTCAGCACCCATTGCACTGGTTCATTTGCATCCTCCACTTTAACGAGCTGCCCTTCAGACATTTATTTGAGTACTTGGACGAATTTTTAAACATACGGGAACAGCATCATTCAGTAGAGATATCGGCAAACAACACTGCTTGGTTGTGAGAAATTACTTGCAGTACATTTTGAAACAATGAATCTGAGGAAATAACAAAAACCGATAACAGCAAAGACCAACAGTTCCTTCTGGACATTGTCAGGGCAGTCCAGACAGGAGACTGTGCTCCAGATCTGGCTGTAAGAGATCCTGGACCTATCAGTCATTCCCGATGGTTAACATGTGCAAACTGGGTTTTGAGATTGTTCATTTCCCAAACCAGTCCAACGAATGGACGGAAGATACTTGCCAGTTATATTGTTAAGACATATGCCCCTGTCTGGTTCGAAATTAAGAGATATCACTCAGGAAAATACGGTCCTAAGCATATCTTTAAGGTCGTACAAACAACGAGACATTTGCCAGACAACATTAAAACAATCGATGATCCTGTAATTGAAAGAAACGCGTTCTTCTTTCATCCAGACAACATGCTGTTGGCTATGATAGTGGATGAGAGGCAACAGGAGGATACTGAAAGCAAGAAATCAACAGCCGAAGGGGAAAGCTGTTAGGGCTTTTATTCCGCCCTCAATAAATTTCGGTGCCACGTATTACACGGAGCCTGTTCGAGTCGACGAAATGTGAACTTCCGCCCCGTCCAGTAATGGAATGCTTGACAACCGATAACATCTAACCGTTTCTGAAAAATAAAACTCTGCCCGCGTTTGAATTTTTAAAAACTTTCCATGCCATACCCAAGCAGTTAAAAGGTGCGTAAATTTTGTTACAGAGCCCGCCGGTAAAGTATTTGGACAAGATATAAAGTATTATGACATAAAGTATTATGCCAAAATTCGACCAGAAATCCGATTTCACGATAACGTCCAGGACTGACAATGGCAAACTAACATAATTTACAAAATTAAATGTTGTGAAATGGGTGAAAGACCTCTCAAAGTGATGTATTAGATCAAGTTGAATAAAATAAAATCACTCATAGGAAAAAATTAGTAAAAGAAACTGCCACGTATCTAATTTGAATACAACAGTTCGAGAGATCGTCTGCTTGAAAACTTGCATAAATATCAATTTTTCACCAAAATTCGCAAATTTCATGCCGTATGTACAAAGTCAAAATATAGCAGCATGAGATTTTTTACATATATTGCTATTATCAGGTAACTAAAATGGAGTACTTCCACGCAATTACAAGCCGAAAAACTTAACTTGTAAAATTAGAGCATTAAGCTAATATTTGGTGTTTTTGGGTAATTTTTTCAAACTTTAGGACCTATGCGTGAACTGAAGATACAACATAGGAATTTTTTCATTATTTTCGTGCCAATTAGTATGCGAATACGCAACTTTTGCGCCCTGTTAGATTATCATACTCGAAAATTTTCTTTTTTTCGCCCTGTGTTAATATTTGGTGTTTTTGTTCATTTTTTTCAAACTTTTAGCCCTATGCGCGAACTGAAGATTAAATACAGGAGTTTTTTCATTATTTGTCCGTTAATTAGCATGCGAACATGCGAATACACAACTTTTCCGCACTATTAGAATATGATAATCAAAAATTTTATTTTTTCGGTCCACCCTAGTCTAGGAATGCCAGCTAAGCTGCTTTCAATGCAATATCTGACCCTCAATAACGTTGAAGTTACTACTAGCTAGCTAGTCCGCTCACCCCCTTGTTAAATCCCTAGGGTGATTATCCATCGATAGCGAGATAACGGGAAGGCTTCCAGCTAAGAAATTGGACGAATGTGTGCAGTACAATACGAACTGCATACCTTTTATGGTTTGGAACCTGGGGGCGTAACGGGGATGGCATGGAAGAGTCAGAAAATATTTAAGAAAATATTGTTATAACCATTGTTAGTATTGTCGGCATCGTCTCTCATTGGGCGGCCAAAGTTCGGACAATGAGAACGTGTACATCTGACGTGCGTGCCTAGACACACACTAATGTATCACGATGAATCTAAACAACGCTGCAAAGAAATTGTATTCACGTCCAATTCACGAAAAATAAACCACCTGTAAAAACAAAGCAAAATAAACAAAGCCAAAAAATGGTAAAGAGGCCACCAAGTTGAGAGTGGTTCGGCGCTTCAAAGGAGTGATATCAACACACAAAATCTTACTAAATAAAACAAATTACAAAAAAATTAAAACCAAACCAAAAACCTACAAAGAGGCGACCAAGTTGAAAATAGTTCGGCCTATAGGCAAAAGGTAGTAGCAAATTGTTGAAAAAAAGTTTCTTGTTGACGTGGCACTTTATTACACATCTGCACGATAAAGAACTTGAGTCAATACAAATTTTTTTTTAAAAAGGAGTGATATCATATCAAAAACCAAAACTGGTAAAAAGGGCCGCCAAGTTCCGAATGGTTCGGTCCTTCAAAGGAGTGAATATCAACGCACCGAAATATTCGCCAACTTAATCGCACCGAATAATACTTTGGACGTTAAATGAAAACTTGAACATTGCTACAGAAAATAGCAATGTTCTAGTTTTCATTTCACCTTCGAACTATTAGACGGTGATATTAACTTGGCGAATGTTTTGGTGTGTTGATATCACTCATTTATAGGGCCGAACCATTCGGAACTTGGCGGCCCCTTTTACCAGTTTTGGTTTTTGATATGATAGATAACTAGGATCACCCACAATTTTTCAGTGCTCTTGTATTGAAAATATTCGGGATACTGTTATTGCTTTCAGGTTTTGTAAATACAAGAAATGGCTTACAAGTTAAGAAGCATGGTGTACGTGGTCGTCAATACTTTAAATGAGTGAAATAAAAAAAGCCCTGTTTTGACAGGTGGTACAGTTTTGAGTCGTTCACCTATCGAGATCTTCGTTTCGGGAGGGGGGGGGGGGGGTCGGGGAGTTAGGTTTGTTGCGATTTCTTTTAATTTAGGATGGGGTGCAGATAATATTTAGCGCAGAGGGCCCGGGCACAACGCTAGGAATCCTTTGGGTAGATGGCAAATTATAAAAAAAAATGAAAAGGGAAAACAAGTTCTGCTATTGAGCAATAACACTGGTAAAAGGACACCAACGGATATTTCATTTTGAAAAAGTATTGGGAGACATTTATTGTTGGGATAGGCTAGTGCGCTCGATATTTTACAAAAACGTTGTTCTCGAACTATAAGAAAAATGATTAAACAAAAATAGCACAACGTGGTGAAAGTGAACATTTATCCCAATTTAACGTTTAACTAGGAAACAGGCTTTGGGCCTATTGTAGGCGGAGCGGACAGATATTTATTTAAAAATTGTATTTACTCTCATTATAATTGCTTTGTAATATTTGCTAATGCTCCTTTAAAAGCTGGGGCAATATTCACTTGGCTGCATTTAAGCTGAAGCTCTTTGCTGGTGTTTTTTACATTTTAGGTTTTTTATTTCCATTTTAGGCAGGTTACGTTTCATATTAATTTTAAGATGATTTCGTTTCCTCCCACTTTTTAGTTTGTGTTTCGTTATTTGCAGCCGAAGCCACCGCCGCCACAGTAAATATCACGTTAGGCGCTGTGGTTAAGCTAGAACGTGCCACCGTCAATAATGCTTACATTGTTAATATAATATAATATAATATAATATAATATAATATAATATAATATAATATAATATAATATAATAAAAACAGAGATGATGTTCGAGGCATCCACCCACCCAAATTCCCAAGCGGAAGATGTTAAGTGGAAGAAGTACCACCATTATTACAGTTATTTTTTGCCGCATGAGGGAGGAAACCGGAGTACCCGGAGGAAACTCCCGTGCAACGGGTGGGAAACAACCGTAGAAAAACCCGTACATATACACTTCCCATCGCCGGGATCGAACCCGAGTCTGTACGAAGCCAGAGATGTAAAGCTGGGACCAGGACGCCTATCGAATCGAATCTGACGCCCCAGTGCTCGCAGCTACCCGTGCACCCAGCTGTTAACATTTATTGCTGAGTATCTTTTCTAGATTTAAAATATTAACAATAAAGCATTACAGATTAGATTTATTGAGAGTCTACAGGACCTGTGCAGTTATCTACTCTACTATAGCTTAATTCTAAACTTACACCTAACCATGGTAATAAAGCATTTAACTGCAAGCTAAACATTAAATAATCATCAGCAACGATAGTACTTCACAATAATCAAATGATTCAAAATATCCGCGGCTCCCTACGCTGCCTCCTACTACAATGTTGAAGCGCACACCTCTGGCACGTACTGCAACGGCGAACGCAATTTTTTTAATTTTATTTGAATTATCACAAGTAGGTTTGACGGTGTTAGCTTGGGTATGAAGACAGCATTTAAATAATTGTAAAGCATAATTTTAAGCCTAATTATTATCTCCCGTTTTAGTTTGGTAAGCGACAACACAACATTAGGCCTATTACGTTCGAGGTTAAACCTATTCATTCTTACAACACGGGATGAAGAGTGCAGTTGCCATAGCACTCCAGAAATCTTGAAATTACTATACGAAGCCAAATTATTGTTTCGTGTTGCGACATAAATACGTAGTCTGCTGTATTGAGTGGTCATATGAGTGGTTTCCTCCTGCAGCGGCGATTTGATGTTTCACATTTGAGATTCCCGTCGATAGTGTCAACGTCACTTTGGTTGCCATGTTGGCTAAATTCCTCCAAGCATTCTTTTTCACATGAAACGAATGTGAGTCGTTAACGATTCCTTCTGTTTTTTTCCCCCATTTGCATGCCTTCCTCTAGTGGTAAAAGTGCTGTAATCAAATGTTATTATTTCGTTGAGTTACGTCAAAAAATATTGTTAGCTGTAAGGCGCCGTCCATGATTTAGTTTGGCGTTATTTTTACAGTTCACTTGATGACCAGCAGCACAGTGTACAGTATGCTTTGTCGGTATTTTTTAACTATTCTAGATTCCAAATTTACAATGGTGAGTGTAATAAATGAATTCGAAAAATTGTAATTTCTTCCGTAATAATTGTTCGATTTACGTCAAATTTTGGCGCAGCAATACTCAGCTCTACCCAGACTAAAAAAGTGCAACCAACGGACCAACCAACCAACCAACATTTTGCAATTTGGTGTCCGTTATAGGCTACGCTTCGCTAACAAGTAATGGTGAAAACCCCAGTCTGAAGCCCGGGCAACAACAGCTATTGTGTAATTTTATGGGTGAGCGTAGGAGAAGCCGAGTTGAGACTTATTAACGCCCGTTGTTGATAAAAGTGCAGACTGCATACAAATAGTTTGTAATTGGAATCCAAGGGACGAATGGGCAATAGCCTCCTTTAGTAGTGATGGTCAATACACAGACATACGGCAATGGTAGAACAAATCTGCTTTGCGAACAACGATGAAACGTGTGGTTTCGTAGTAATGAGGTCAGCAAGGAAAAACATAGGCCTTTCTGCAAAACCTCACAGCTAATACTGCAAACAACAGGTGGTAAACGACGGTTAATTAGAGTAGAGCGAGGCCGATGGGCGAGCACAGCTCTGCTATGAAGACCCTCCAATGTAATTACGTGTAAACCACAAGGACTAGCCAAACCACACTTTGCATGCAGTAGCAAGGGGGTCTGGACGCTGTTTATCAAAAAAAAAAATCCTGAATCGAACATGGGGTTGACGAACCATCAAGGTGACAAAATGGACCAATAGCAAGAGCCAAAATCCAAACAACAACGAGACGGCGAAGCCGTTTCTAATTGTTAAAGGCATCCGATTGTTAAAAGATTGATTGTTGAGATAATTGTGAGCAACTTTGCTTTGGGGTGTACAGCTATGGGCCAAGAATACATAATAAAATTTTCCGGCCTCACTATTTCACCTGTTTGGGATATACAGCTACGGGCCAGGGCCTTTAATAAATTCTCTTCTGGCCTCACTAGCGGACGCGTGTCTGTTAACTGTAAGTAACTAAAGGCATATTTTGTAAGGCTACCATTTCCAATGCCAATTTACAAGGCAAATTTTTACATCTTATTCGGGGAATTGGTATCGGTAATCGGGTCAGGATTTGGTATCAGCCAGTATCGTTTAATGATAGGCTCGGGTAGAAAAAAGGTGATCGGCCCAGCCTTAATATATTTGTCTGTTTGAGATTAAACCCCAACGCGGCTGAAATTCAAATTGTGGAAAATGTAAGATGGACGGATAAAGAAAAAATAAAAGTTTATAGGATGAGTATCAACATTCACAGAGAGAAAGATGCATCAATAACGTTTTCTCGTGATACTCTCCAGCTATAAGCAGCTAGCTACCTTGGCCGCCTTTGCCTGGCGGAATGATGTCCCTACTTTCAGAGGCCGACCCTTTTTAGCCAAACATCCAAACAGCAAAGAAAGCGGAGCCCACTCCATTATATCGACAGCGGAAATGACGACGGCCCTAGTTAATAAGAGCAACACATTCGAAACAGCAACCGTAAACCTGGTTTCACAGTAGCCCTCATTAATTTTACGGAAAATCCAATACTCTCATTAGAATGGGGGAAACTGGATGAATCTACACGAACATCGCTGTAACGCACAACTCAACCTTGGTGCCTGAGGCGTTGGCAAAACGATACCTCTCATGAAAGAACGTGGTAGTGGTCCTTAAGTAAGCCTAAGCATGAACTTCCATGTTTAACGTCGAACTTTGAACTACAATAATTTCGCCCAGAATTGTCTTTGACCAACGAAATTGGGTGTGTGGGATCTTGTCATAACTATGTCACCCCATTACAAATTGTAATGATAACAATCGAACCATTCGGCTTCCACAGTATGGCTATTTCTTGTTGTTGTCGGGACAATTTGCCTTCACTTGGATCGAACCAATGAATCGACTTTCAAGTTCTATAACTTAAAACGTAGGGATGGACATGGCCTAGGGTATTTCGCAGGCTATTTTAATGTAACTGCAATATTCTTGAGACAGAAAGCCAAATAAGCTCGAAAATTTTCTCTCACCTACAGATCGAACAAACGAACTGATTTTCAATTTTTATAGCTTAAAATGTAGGTATTAAAAACGACCAATGCCTTTTGAACACGATTTTAATGTGATCGCAGTATTCTCTTTAGCAGAGCATTTATTATTGTAGAGCACTGGGCATAAATAATTGGTAGCGTAACAATTTTTTGCATATCGAACTAAAAACATGAAATTTGGTGAACAAGTCTTTCTTAGCAATGCAAATTGAACCAGTCATGGACTCCCGTAGACTATCCCCAAAGCCCACACACAGCACTTCCCCCAGCAACCCCCATGCGCCCTTTCCCAGAAACTTGGGAAACAAATTCTTATAAATCAAACTAACAACATGAAATTTGGTAAAAACGTCATTCTTAGCAGCGTAAATAGAATCAGCCATGGAACCCCCATAATATACCCCCAAGGGCCTCCAGCATGCCTCTGTGCCCACTCCCTGTAAATTATCAAAAAATTCTTGCAAATCGAGCTGAAAGCTTGAAATTAGGCACACAAATTATTCTAAACAGTACAGATTGAACCATCTATGGAACCCCCATGAAATACCCCCACAGTTCCCCCAGTGCCCCCCCCCCCTCCGTGCCCCTTCACTAAGGTTGACCAACAAATTTTGCAAGTGGAGTTAAAATATGAAATTTGCTACACAAGTCATCCTTAGCAGTACAAATCGTACCACCCATGGACCCACATGAAATTGAAATACCCTCTAGGGCCCTGGCCCCCCCCCCCCTGTATCCCCCCGTGGCTTGGACAACCAATTCTTGCAAATCGAACTAAACTTACGAAATTTGGTACACAAGTCAATCGTAGCACTACAGATGAAACAGACGTGGAATTTCCCTGAAGTACCCCAAAGTACCCCCAGCACCGCTCTGTGCCCCCTCACTAAGGTTTCGCCAACAAATTTTTGCAGATCGAGCAAAAAGCATGAAATTTTGTACATAAGTCATTCTTAGCATTACAAATTAAACCAGCCATGGAAAGCCCATGAAGCACCCCAAAGCCCCCGCATCGGCCTGTCCCCCTCCCTGATGCTTAACAAACAAGTTATAACAGAACGAGCTAAAACATGAATTGTGGCATACAACTCATTCTTTGCAGTACATTTCGAACCAGCCATGGGACCCCCATGCAATATCCCCAAGGCTACCCCCTCCAAGCTCACTCTCATCCCTGAGGCTTGACCTTGACCACCATATTATTAAAGATCGATCTGAAAGTATGAAATTTGGTACAGAAGTAACTCGTAGTAGAACAAATCAAACTAGCTAAGAAACCCCATCGAGATACTCTGCAAGGAACTCCATTCTCATCCCCCCCCCGTGCCCCCTCTGCGAGCCTGACCAACAAATTCTTGCAGATAGTGCTAAAAAAATGACATTTGGTACACAAGTCATTGTCAGCAGTATAAATAAAACTAGCCGTAAAATTCCCGTTAAATCCCTTAAGGCCACACCGCTCCCCCCTATTCCCGCTCCATGAGGCTGATAACCGAAAAAGTCTTGTTAATCGTACTAAAAGCATTCACTGCGGCACACCAGTCATTCCAAGCAGTAGAAATCGAATCAGCCATGGATCCCCATGAAATACCACCAAAGCCTCCCCCAGCACTCCCCCAACGCAGGCTCTCGAACCATCGATAATCAACAAATTCTTGCTGAACGTACTGCAGCAGTAGAAATTTAACTACATACGGAAACCAATGCGATATACCCAAGGTTCTTCAGTGTCTCGCTGTGTCCTCTCCACGAGGCTGATGTCCAATAAATTCTAGTTCGATTTTTACTGCTAAGAATAACTTGTGTTCTAATTCATGTTTTACCACAATCAGCAAGAATTTGTTGGTCAATAACCTCATACAGGTGGTGGGGGCTACAGGAAGGTGCCTTAGGGGGCATCTCGAGGGTTTCGTTAGCTAGCTCGATTTATAGGCTAAGAATTGACTTGTGCACCAAATTTCAGTGGCTTTTAGCTCGATGTGTATAATTAGCCCAAATTCTGGCCTGTAATTGCTGTACTACACTTGGAGATCGAACCAATCAACTGATTCTCAAGTTTTATTACTAAGTAAAACAAAGTAATGAAGACGGTCTAAGGCGTTTTGAACGCTTTAATCTTTATTATAATATCGGAGGCCGGCTAAAAGGAAAACCTAAAGGAAAGCCTAAAGGAAAGCCTAAAGGAAAACC
>JAHWFP010220785.1:182120-204115 GCA_023313725.1 Lithobius niger | reverse complement strand
GCCGTGTTGGTGCGGGGGCGCGCGTGGCCCCCCCCCCCCCCCGCCTCCCTCCAAGTGTTTGGTCTTTGTTTTAAATTTATCAAACCGAAGACCGAACATGGGAATGGGTGTGGGACTAGCGTGGGTCTAGATACGTACGTCAGTATACACGTTGTCAATGTCCGAACTTTGGCCATCCAATCAGAGACGATGCCGACAATACTAACAATCGTTATTACAATACTGTCGTAGTTACGCGCCATCCCATGCCATGCCCGTTACGCCCCCAGTCTGTAAACCAGAAAAAGGTATGCAGTTAGTATCGTACTGCAGCCATCCGTCCAATTTCATAACTGGAAGCCTTACCGTTATCTCGGTGTTGATGAATAATCAACCTATGGGGATGAGCGGACTAGAAGTAGTTAGCTAAGTTACACATTTGCAACGTTATTGAGGGTCAGATTATGCATTGAAAGCTGTTTAGATGACATTCCTTAACGAGTTAATTTAGTCAGGTAAGTCATTACTCTCCATTTTACCACAATTTAAGCTTTTGTACCACATTATTGTTTTTCCTTAAGTACCTGTAATGTGCCGAACTATGCTTCAGGATATTAGAAACTTACGCTATGGCGTCGCGCTACATTGGTTACCCCCTCGATAATTGAATTGATGCGATGTTTGTTGCCTAACTTGGGCCAATGCTTAATAAAATACGAATACGAATGCGAACAGTCCTCACAATTGGCAACTGAAACGAAAGAATGGCGTATTTATTTCGTAGATTCATGCTTTCATAGCTGAGCTGAATTGTTTCAAAGTATGCAACTACAATCACTGCATGCGCGTGGCATTCCTAATTTTAAAAAATTTGAGGTTTTCCTCTAGATGTTGCTGTTACGAGGTTGGTGTGTGAGTTTACAAGTGCAGTTTTTTGTAGTGGGGCTGATGGCCAATGATGGCTAGACCTCCGTAATCAATCAATTACCGGAAAAAGGTACACGGATTACAAACAAAAATGTCAACTGTGCCGTTAAAATAGGGTTATATGATTGAAGTTTTATTTTAATTGTTAAAATGTACACAGATCAAAATTTCGGATTTTGAATTTAAATAATCAAATTCAGAAGATTGCACCTGTTTATAGTGTCCCCGGCCTATCTTGAGTTCGCCCCAGAACGAACACAGATAATAGATTGTATTTTTTTGGTAGCAGAGTGCCTTGTTGATATACAAGATGGTTACAAAAACAATGGCGGGCGTTGATTAAAGCCGCTCCTCCAGGAAGACGTAGCCGGTCATAAAATACTGCAGAACTGACGATGGGCTGTGCACACAGTAAGTGCTGTTGTGATTTACGAATAATTTAATTCATACATTCGTTTTTGGTTCGAATTAAATTATTCTTAAAGTGCAACAGCACTTAAACAGATGTAATTTTCTCAATTGTGCATTTCGTTATTTAAATTTAAAATCTTAAATTTTTAAATCATTACTTTTTAACATGTATAGTAAAACTTCAATTACGTAACCCATTTTTTTACAGCACAATTGACGTTTTTGTTTGTAATTAAATCTTTGGGTTAGTCTATAGTCTCCGCCAAGAAAGAAGTCCAACGCGTTTCAAAACAGCGGTATGCATTGTGCATGCCGGCTGCGTCGTTTACCTTGCAGATATCCGCCATAGCTAAGCAGCCAACGTGTGCTCATATACTAAAGCTGCTGGGGCCATAATTTGGGCTAATCATGCACATCGAGCAAAAAGCTTGAAATTTGACATGCAAGTAATTCTTAGTAATACAAATAGAAATAGATTCTCCTTGACTCGTGAAATACTGAAAAACGTTCCAAATAACACCCCTAGCTTGACTTGTTGACACGAACTTTCTTTCTTGTTGACACGAACTTGATCGGAAAGCGATGCCATTGTTGTTGGTCTAATAGCGTTGCCACGACGACGCAGTTATAGAGTATAGAGGCAAGGCGCACTTTTTTCCATGAAAGATTAGTAGTCATAAAATGACCATATAAGGAAAGTCTTCTTTCCTGGCGGATAGTATAGTACAGTATCAGACCTGAGAACTTCAAGAACATGTTTAAAATTAAGAAGGTTTTAGATGAAACGAGGTTTTACCATTCATTAAAACGGATTGTTGAATTGATGAAGTGAACTCATTTTTTAGAATGATATTGTAAATTAGCATTTTTAATTAAATCACTACATACAAGCATAAACAGATACTAACTACACCTTTGAAAAATAACAATAAAAATCTATTACATCTGATTAGTTATAACGTATACGTATAACTAATTAGTTATGACAAACATTTCAACTGTTTAAGTATAGCTGAAACCATATAAATGATTAATTATAAATGAGTCTATTACAGCTGAGTAATAATATTATAAATGATTCTATTATAATTGGTTAGTAGTTACGATTGATTAAATCTTTTACAACTGATTCTATTGTAAACTCTAGTGGTAGACCAAATCAAGACCATCATTCGCCCCTATATATTCTTTGTAGTAAATTCATTGAACCAAAAAGTCTGCCAAACCTAGAATAGAATAGAATGTGTTTATTGGGGCTGAGACCCTAAGTCATGCACCCGCTCCAAGCCTAATACAGAGCCAAAAACCAGAACGAGGTACAACAAATATCTGAAATGACAGTGTAACACGGTAACCACACACATCATAGTATAGTATATCATGGCATGACCAAACGCAAGCAACACTGCCCTTCACACCACTTTGCTTCCCGCTGCAAACATCACTGCGCACACACTGTAATAATCATAAACCGTTTGCCCGTTGAGTACCAAAGCGTATCACTTTGGAGAGAAATACCACAGCTGCACTAGCCACACTTCTCGTGCTCTCACATATCCAACGCATTACCCACACACTCAAGGCTACCTAGACGTAAAGGCTTAACGTTAGAAATTCGACGTGTCGTCCAGTTAGGCACCGATTCTGCCACCAGTCGCGCTACTTACACCCCAAAAATGAATTGCTCTAGCATGCGGTTAAAGGTACGTGTGACACGCGACAGGCGGATTTTAAACTTAAAATACTACATTGGCAACAAATTATTAAAATTTAACAACAATGGCTTCATGCTACGTACCTCTTTTTTAGTCTTCTGTACGCCGTAACCGGCGAGGAGACTATTGCAACGACTTTGTCCGTCCGTCCGTCCGTCGCTTTTTTCAACTTCGCAACAGTACCAGATATTGACGACCATTGTTTACAACGCCCATTGTTTACAACGTCCATTGTTTAATAGACTGCTTCGACATAACTAAACCCTTTGAAACCCTTTGTTCGACGTAACTAAATTAAATAATAACAGCAGTTGTAGTGCATGATAGAGGTGTGCGCCTCAACATTGGAAGTGGAGGAACTGTACAGAAGATCGGTGCGACTAGGCAGTCGCTGTAGCCGCTTGTTTCACTCGACGACAAAACAAAGCCTCCGGAGGTTTAATTTCATGAATTTCCAGCTGAAGAACTACCAAGGTACGTGTGTATTGTACTGTGTGATACGCTACGGCGTTTTCAATTCTCATTAAAAATGTGTTAAACGATCCTTTGACGTAGCAGTAAATCGTCCGAAGACTTCAATAATAGTCACCATTACCGTAAAATAATGTTCGTTTAGGGCTGCAACACCGGTAAATCTAATAATGAGAAGATATCACGTTTTCGTGCATCCCGCTAACACTAATCAATGCTACCATTGGGGTTTTTCGTTCTTCGTGCTTTCAGTTCAGCGCAACGCTTGGACGACGCGTCTAGCATGCTACGTGAAACCGAACGTTAAGCCTTTACGTATAGGTAGGTGGCCTTGACACACTACACCTGAACTCACGCAACCGTTGACTCCGGGAGACCAGCAGTCACAGACGAACCCTGGTTGAAACACAGTAATCCCCGATAGCCCGGAACGCACCGCAGAACCCTCCCCAGCAGTCGAAAAGAGGGCAAGAAGGGTGGGCGCTGCAGTAATCCAACACTCCAGCTTCGCAGGCTGTGCAATAATTTTTTTTGCAAAACAGAATGTGGTGCTCCGCGGTCTCTTCTACCCCACAAAGACTACAAAGAGCCGTATTCACCCAACCCAGTTTATGCTGATGCGCCGCCAGCAACGAGTGACCTGTCCTCAAACGCGTGCGTATTCTTGCTGCCCAGTTCGGAAGGGAGTCCGATGTTCACCTATAACTCCACATTGGGTGAACAGAGAACAAGGCCCAGCCCTTATTAGCTATGCGTCACTGCTCGTTCCACACGCCCAGAGTTCTACTCTGCAGGGCTGCTCGTTTGCACAAACCTAGAATCAAATTATAACAATGTAACTATGCCTCAGTTGTTCACACCAACACGTGTACTGAGGTATCCTCACGTGAAAATAACGCCTTTCAACAACTAGATGCGCAGTACATGGCTGTATATAACGGGACACAAATTCGGCAAATTTGGCTCTGTAGTGCATCACGTTGTTGGACGGAGCCTTAATGGTGGTTAACACTCCTCGGCCTTTTCTATGAGCACCTGGTATAAGTTACTAAGTGAAAGCAGTAAGAAAGCTATTTTCGTTACACTTTCTTTTCTGACCTTTTTAGATCTTTCACATAAAAGAATAGCGGAATTTCGAGCAAAATACTTGGCAAAATAGCTTACTTTAAGAATTTGCACAAATTCTTACTGCATCTAACCCCTCTTATCGTGTAAGTGATATGAAAAATAAAAATAACAGCAAAAAAATAAATACTCTTTCAGATGACTTGGTATCCCGAAGAAGAGCCGACCTGGCCGGAACAGTTCGCCATGAACGTTGTGAAGACTGGTCGAATGCCTCGGCACATAGGACTCATCATGGATGGAAATAGGCGATTTGCTAAAGGCCATGACATGCAAACAATTGAAGGGCACGCGCTTGGATTTGACAAAGCCACCATGGTGAGTTAAAGGGTAACAGTAAATATATCATATAAACTCATGAAAAGTTCATTACGCAAATAGACGTTAAGGCACCAGTTGAATATTTTTATAAAGGGTAGGCCTCAGACAGTGATATAATTTCACCAAGAAAAGGCCGC
The DNA here is from genome assembly GCA_023313725.1 of Lithobius niger. NCBI lineage: Eukaryota > Metazoa > Arthropoda > Chilopoda > Lithobiomorpha > Lithobiidae > Lithobius > Lithobius niger. The sequence goes on along the minus strand of JAHWFP010220785.1, from coordinate 199,029 downwards.
TTCGGTTGAAGCAGTTTACCAAACAACTTAGTTCATTGCCCTTTTCTATGATTTTTGTCTGCGTTCATATTTATAATCCATTTAATCGGTAAATACTGTGCCCGAGGAATTCAACCGTAACAGTGGTAGTAATTCTGTAGGCAAAATAACACTTGTGTGATGGAGGGGGTGGGGGGTACTATTTACACATAGCGGAAATGCTAGTTTATTGTCGTAGTGTTATTAAATGCAGATAAATAAAACTTAAATAAGAAAATAAATAAACAAACTCCCGTCGAGTGTCCGCAGTGGTTGTCATTACAGTCCTTGGATGCTACTATGCAGGTTTGGTTTTATTTACTTGTATTTGTATTTACTATTTTGCGTATTGTACAGGAAGTATTATTTTTTTCGTCTCTTTTATTAGTCGTTATTAGTAATTAGACTGCAGCACAATTCGTATAGTTTAAACGAAAATAAGTCCACATGTGCAAAATAACACACAACGTGATACAACAACAAATTATTCTTTTTACACTTGAAATCGGGGTGCATGACATCCCTGAAACATTGCGTATTACACTGCATCTGTGTGCGAGCTTTTGGACTCGTTTTCACCAGAAGAGTATAGAGCAGCGGCAGGTGACGTCATATTGGCTACAAGAAAGATTGGTGCAAAGGGGCACTAGATTGAAATGGAGGGCACTTCTAGTCAAGGCAGTGCTTTGAGAGCGAATTTATTAGGCTTAAAAAACCGTTGTTTTCTCCATTCCCTTATGCTGCAAGGTTGTAATCGGAAAATAAAGATTCCACATGGTTAAAAATGTCAGCAACTGCCAACAAAACGAAAAAAATCGCGCGTTATAGGCCTAAGAAATCCATTCTTAACAGCATTGTCTTCAGTAAGACGCCTTTCTTTTCGCCCTCCAGTGCCCCTTGCAGCTAACCCAGTTACTGGCTCCACCATAGAGTCATATACAATAATACTACGTCATGTCACTGCCATATAAAGGAAGAGTCACCAAAATGAATGTACTCCCTGTTCTACCACTTATTCAGGGTCACGACCCCACGTGACCAGTTGTCGAACGAGGAAACGAATTACTTGTCGATTGTTAAAAAATAAATATAAGTGAAAAATAACACCTGTGCTGCGATATATACTCCACAAAACATCTTGTTTCTCAAGCCAAATTCGACTGAAGTAGAGTTTCATCTCGTGCTTTCGACTGTAGGCAGGTCTCGAGCATGGCAAGCACTCTTAGTACTGCTTTTGTCAAATAATAGTTCAGCAATGTTAAATTAACTTGCCTTTAGTCAGGAGCTGAATCTGCTACTTCTCTTCCAGACGGCCTTCTGCAAATGTTGAATAAAAAGCGACGATTACAACATCGATACTCCCGTGTCCTGAGGACGTGTATGCATTTATAAGCTCCTGTGTTTACTTGAATTTCTAATCCATGAACATAAACCATGGTTAGGATCGTGAGCTTAAGTGACAATTAGAAGGATAAAAAAATGAAAAATTAAAGTGTTGATCAGTAGCTTTGTCACTACTTTGTTTTAATCTGGGAAAAAAAGACTAAAAGAGAAGGAATCAAAAACAAATTAAATTGGGGCAACAGGTCATCTTGTTAACTGTGTTAGCATTGGTGGCATTACCTTAGCGAAAATAATCTTGCTGCTTTGTAATGCCGACCCTTTTTTAAACTCGGAGGTTTTTCTTATAGTTTTTTGGATGACTACCACGCATTTCGTCGGTGAAAATGGTCTTTCTGCTTCCTAAGGACGACCCTTTTTTAAACTTCGAGGCTTTTCTTATTATATTTTTGGATGACTACCACGCATTTCGTCGGTGAAAATGATCTTGCTGCTTCCTAAGGCCGACCCTTTTTTTGAACTTTGAGGCTTTTCTTATAGTTTTTTGGATGACTACCACGCATTTCGGTGGTGAAAATGATCTTGATGCTTTCTAAGACCGACCCTTTTTTAAACGTGGAGGACTCTCGTATACTTTTTTGGATGTCTACCACGCATTTCGTTGATAAAAATGATCTTGCTTCTTTGTAAGACCGACCCTTTTTTAAACTTGGAGGCTTTTCTTATAGTTTTTTGGATGACTACCACGCATTTCGTTGGTGAAAATGATCTTGCTGCTTTGTAAGACCGATCCTTTTTTAAACTTGGATGCTTTTCTTGTAGTTTTTTGGATGACTACCACGCATTTCGTTGGTGAAAATGATCTTGATGCTTTGTAAGACCGACCCTTTTTTTAAACTTGGAGGCTTTTCTTATAGTTTTTTGGATGACTACCACGCATTTCGTGGGTGAAAATGATCTTGCTGCTTTCTAAGACCGACCCTTTTTTAAACTTGGAGGCTTTTCTTATAGTTTTTTGGATGACTACCACGCATTTCGTTGGTGAAAATGATCTTGCTGCTTTCTAAGACCGACCCTTTTTTAAACTTGGAGGCTTTTCTTATAGTTTTTTGAATGACTACCACGCATTTATTTGGTGAAAATGATCTTGCTGCTTTCTAAGGCCGACTCTTTTTAAAACTTGGAGGCTTTTCTTATCATGATGAGTGAAGTCCTCTCTCCAGCAAAACTAAAACTATTAATTTCTCCGTTTCTATTCAATATATTTCGACCAAACTTGGCTAGATAGTAGAAAGCAACATTTCCCAAGTTTATACCAACTTTTATGCAATTCCGTGCAAGAGTAAACGTACCGAGCCACACGAAAATTTGAAAACTGTTCACTTCTTGTTAGTGTTGTTGTTGTTGTTCTTGTTCTTGTGTGACACAGTTTCAGAAAAAAACTACTGCACCTACCTAAAATCTGAAACATGATCTAAGCCAGAAATTTCCCTGGCCTTCATCCTCACAGAGACCACTTTTTCGATTGGTCCAGCCATTCCGGAGTTACAGGTCCCTGAACGATCAATTTGATTGTTATACATTGTTTTAACCATTGGGATTAGGGAACAATGCCACTCTGCAAACTCCATATCCATTCTTCGTTCACGTGGTATGTCTTTGCTAAAAAGTCAAATGTTGAAGGGCGAAATGAAATGATTCGCCCAGATGGGCAGAGATGGGCTTCGGGCAGATGACCAGGAGTGGTTAACGCTCTTTAAACCCTTTGAAACCCTTTGAAAGAAGTAGGGCCACGGCTCTTAATAAATATATGTGAAAGAAGTAGGACCTTAGGGCTTCGTCGGGCAGATGACCGGGTGCGGTTAACCCTCGCTAAAACCCTTTGAAAGAAGTTGGGAGTTGCGGATGATCGGTCAGCTGCTTGCTGGGACAGAAAGATCGTCGTTGCAGCGGTTGCGTTTGATAGCGATGTACTGCGCAGCAACGGGAGTGCAACTATAATCTGTTCTTTCTCCCCCCCCCCCCCCCGGCTTTCGCCTGCTCTCTCCCTCGACACGTCATGGACAGAATCTCTTTCTACACAGTGGATATGGATGTGGTTACCATACGTGGATTGGAATCGATGACTGGGTTCACGGGGCGGCTTTCCTTGTACACAGCGGATGTGAGTCATGAGCTTGTGCGCTGTGGATGTGGCAACATGAAGTGGAAGTGAAACGTGCCTGTGATGTTCCATTCATGCTCAGTGGCTGCTGGATCCATGAGTCATGTACTTGTATGTGGTAGGAGAGGAGTGCATCTGTGGTGTACAGTGGGTGGTGTCTGAAGCCCGGTGATCTGTGCATGGAGCCTTGTGAAATGTGGCGATGTTGCAGGAAGTGCGGGAATTCGTGGGTTGTGGCTTGCATGTTTGTGTTTTGTGCATTGGTGTGGAAACAACATTTCAGGAAGTGCAAGAGACCATGGGTGTTGGCAGGACCAATGTGGTTGAGCAAGAAGACTATGGTTGTGGTTGGGTTGTGTTAATGTAGCAATACGGCTGGGTGTAAATTGCAGTTTGTGTGGTTGTGTTTTGTAAATTTATAATGGGGTTGGAGCGTACGACCATGGGTCACGGCTTCTGCGAATAAAATTGAAATTGAAATCGAAAGAATCCGTGTTTCAGCCAAACGATATACATTTAAACCAAACTAAGCTACGTTGTTAATTTCGAGGCCGGAGAAACGATAGAATGGCGTATTTATTTCGCAGATGGAGGCTTTCAGAGCTGAGTTGAATTGTTTCAAAGTGGCCAGCAACAATCGACTGCATGCATAAAGCTTTGTAGTTCGACGCCATAGTTGTAAAAAAGGTACACGGATTACAAACAAAAACGTCAAGTGTGCTGCAAAAAAAGGGGGATATATGATTGAATTTTCACTTGTTAAAATGAACACGGATAAAAATTGATGATTTTTAATTGAAATAATAAAATGTACAATTGAGAAAATTACATCTGTTTAGGTGCTGTTGTGTTTTACCAATCATATAGTTAAAAAGTAAAGCACAACAGCACCTAAACAGACGGAATTTTCTCAACTAGCTGTACCCCCGGCGTAACATACGCCGGTCTAGCCGGTTCCCACATACCTGAGCAAAATACTGTGGTGGGCAAAATGGAATAAAAAGGGTGCCGACTGCCCCCTGCCTCCGATCTCCCCTGCGGCCTACCCAGTTGTATGGTGTGCATATCCTCCTTTTTTTACGGTACACTTGACGTTTTTGTTTGTATAGTTTTTTGGATGTTTACCACGCATTTCGTAAAACTTAAAAGCACTAAACATCATCTCTGAATGGCTTCAGTCTGAAAAATGAAATACGTTTTGTTGAACAGTGAAAATAAAAAAACGCAAGGTAGCTGATAAAACCTAACCTCTAACAGTTATGAACACCGGCAACAGCGTATTTAGTATAACAACAATCCAGTCAAACAAATTAAGCACATAATAATCTGCTATTACAGAGGTACTGCCAGAGGCTGATTCATATTTTGGGTGTGTTCGCCGTACTCGCATTTACCACCGCCGTTATCGGTTTATTTTTCGTAAAAAAAATGTCACAAAAACCCAGATTTGACTTTTTTAAAAATTCGAGTTATTAATTGTTTTTTTTTTTTCAGTTCTAGGAAATTTCTTCACGATCAGTTAAAAGATTACGTGTTATTAAAAAAAAAACTTCGTTTGTTAAATAACGATGAGTTAAATTTATTTCAAAATTTGCTGCTCCTCGAAATTACCCGCCCTAAGCCCTTCTGTAAATCCACCCGTAGGTACATCAACTTGGCGGCGATGGACTAGTTTGTGTTCTGGTATTTGTTTTGTTGCTCACAGGAAGTGAAAGTCTCTGGTACCATTCCGAAGTTCAAAAAAGCAACGGACTGACAGACGGACGGACGGACTAAGTCTTCTCAGCCGGTATGGCTGTACAGAAGACTAAAACAAAAATTACCAAGATACAGGGTGTAGGGGTTTGGAAACAAAAACCGATGTTTGGGAGAAATCAAAGACGCCTAAATTATAATTTATAAACTTGGTACACGTACACACTGGTGTAGGTGCTTTGCAATGGTGAAAACTGAAATCCATAAAGTCTGAGATGAGCAGCACATTTTTTTTGTGTGTGTGTGGAGGGGGGGGGTGGAGCAAAATCGGATTGGGCATGGTCGGGCCTACTGGAGAAGGTACTGCAAGGAAATCACACTCTTTGCGGGGGTCTGAAGTGCCAGGCAAAGGAACCTGCGGAGCGCCTTTGATTTCCCAGCATGATCCGGGGTGCAGGCCCAGAAGCTACCTCAATTTTAGGAAATCGGCGTGATTTAAAACGTTTTCCTGCAGCTTAGAGATGCAATTTTCATACGATTTAATTTCAAATTTTACCAAAATAATTTTGTAGGGGGTCCTCGAGTAGGGTCCTCCCTAGGGTTCAACAGGATTCCCAGTGACCCAACCCAGCACAAGGGGAAGGGTGCATTCAAATTGAGGGCAGTGTCTCCGCCTTTGACTACAGGAAAAGGGAAACGTCTGAAGTGAAATTCACAAAATGCATGTCCTTTTTCAAAGAAATACACGTAACTCTGTGTGGGATATGCTACTGTGCCGCATCATCCACTAACACACTCAGTGAGGTCACCTAAGGATGGTCATTATGTGCATTGAGAACGCTCCTGCTGCTCACATTATGCAATAATGGACCAGCTAGTACACCTGACTAGTTGGTCACATGTTCTATAATATAAATAATATGCATGTCGCTTCAATAAACATTGTCATTTGCCCCCGTTACTCATTGCAAACTGTTGCAGTGTAATATTAGGCTAATCGGCCACCAGGCCTACTATTTTACAATGGCGACGATTGGGTTAAACTTAAATTAGATTAAATAAATTAAAAAGTCCCTTCCCTGCTTCTACTTCTGCTTCGGTTGTTGGTAAGCAACATTTTCTGTTTTGGCAGATGGATTAGTTGTCCTGTGAGATCAGTTGTGCTGTTTTCTAATTTTAATGGTGTGATGTGCCGTGTCACTTGGAGTGATTTTAGCTATTTCTAGTATAGGTCAGAATTATGTTAGTAATCTTGTGTAATTGCTATCTTGTTAATCATGTGTATATAGGCATTCAATAATTAATTTTACTGTGGTCGTGTCCTTTGCGATGCTTGGGGTTAGTATACCCCCATTAGTAGAAAGGGGAATCCCCACCGACTTAATAATACGATCAAATTAATCCTTCGGCCCTTGTAATTGCCTTGCACATGATTATGTTTGGTTGTTCGGTGTTAGCCTGGCATCCTTGATAATTGCATTTATTTTATTTGTACAAAATTCATGCTTCTGTGGGTTGTTAAAAATCGCTCGTTTTAGTGAATTAGTAAAATTTGGTTAGTATTCATTTAAATTCACGTGTTGTTGAAAATTACTTGTTAGTAGGTTAGTAAATAAATTTAAATTTGTTAGTAGACTAGAAAACTTGTTAGTTATTAAACACGGTATAAATTTATGGGTAGGCTAGCAAATACTGTTTTAAAAGCTACTAGGATGAATTTATTAGGCAAGTAAATAAGAACTCGGGTGGGCTACCGAATTGTATTAAAATAATTTATTAATTAAATTACACGAGTTAAGGAGGGACTTAACTGCATGGGTTATTTTGTTAACTTTTAGTGGAGTTACATTTTTCGTATGTAGTTAAGGAGGACTTAACCGTGTTAACGGGTTCATTCATTTGTGAAAAAGGGATTAAAACATGTTAAAAAAATATTTTTTTCTTCCCGTTTTCGTTTTTAAAATGAGTGATCCAAAACCTAGCTGTTTGTTTGAATGCTATAATGCGGAGTTGGACGCCTGAGAAAAATACACACAGTGGTTTACGTATTTTTTTAAAGCTAAAAAAAGTTGCCGATGATGACTGCATAAATGTGTTGATGGTTTGTGTAGGTCGTGAAATGTTTGATCGAGTAATTAATATTCTGACACTAGTCTTGCCTAGTGGAATCACATACAATGCACTTGTAAAAGTGGTTTTGGATAATATCGAGCCAAGACCTAGTGTGGTGTCGGAACTCATTAAATTTTTTCAACGCAACAACAAAAATGATCAGCGAGTTAATAGTAACCAGGTGAAACGTTGGGTAAGTTCATAGTTCATAGTTGTAAAAAATACGACCAAGTACTGTGATTTTGATTCGTGCACAGAAGTAAACAAGGAGATGATTCGCAATTGGCTAATTGGTGGTGTTCGTTTGAAAATAAAACAATGTGAACTTCTAAGAAAACACCTGCATTAAAAGAATGTAACGAACTAGCAGTGTCATTAGCATCAGCGGAAGTTGATTAGATCAAGATTAGACACATCGGTACAGTAACAGCAAATTTTGTTAAAAAACAAAAACTGAAAGGTTTTAATTTTATAATAAAACCTAGCACTGACATCCATTGCTATTGCTGTGGGAATTTTTACATCTAAAGTTACTCGAGATGTAAGTTTAGAGAGAATTCTTGTGACCGTTATCATGAAAAAGGATGTTAAAAGGTGGTATTATGCAAAAATATCTAGTGACAATAAGAAATGGGCAGCAACGCCTGTGAAAACTTTTTTCAATCCGATGACTCCCAAGAAATCTAAAAATAAATGCGGATACAAAAAAGTTAATAAGCTACTTCATGAAGTTGAATCTGACAACTCGCAATCTGAAAGTGAAACCAAACCTGAAAGCAAGTCTAGTAGCGGTTATATTTCAAACAACACTGAATATGAATTTGACAAACGTGACAAAGTATACAAAACAGCTAAATGGGTACTGGATTGTGTGGTTAATGATATTCACCTATCAATGGTGGTAGATAGTGGTTGTGATGGAACAATTATTTCAATCTCATGGTATGAGTGTTATTTTCAAGATTGCACAGTCACACTGTCTGGTGTAGCTATGAGACAGTTTGATGGTACGAGTAATAAAGTACTGGAGATTATTAATGTTAAGGTTAAATTCGGAAATCAAACTTAGTATATGAACACCTTATTGGCTAGTAATGAATGCCCACCATAGTTGGGAAAAGACCTGATTTCTAAATTTAAAATTAAACTGGATCAACTTTGGTCATTGCAAATTTTCAAAATTGATTCTTGTAATAAAGTAAAAACTGTTAAATCTACTGTTTACACTAAGGAAATTGAAGCAAAGTTTCCTGAACTCTTTTTAGCCTTGGCTGTGGACTGCAAAGCTAAAATGCAGCTTAAAGCTGATGCAAAACCGTTATATCAAAAGGTCAACCAGTTTCACTAGTGTTGCAGGATAAAGTAAATGAAGAAACAAAGCATCTCGTGGCCTTAGGTATTTTGGAGCCGGTAATAACAAGCAAGTGGGCTATGCCGATTGTGTTAGTTCATAAACCTATTGGACAGGTTAAGGTTTTCAGTGACTACAGCACCACTCTAAATCCTCAATTAGAAGTTGACCACTATCCTATCCCAACAGCTGCAAAATTATTTAATGAACTAGCAGGCCATGACATATTTAGCCTTATGGATATCAAGGATGTATTTTTGCAAATAGAACTTGACACAAGTGCTTAACAAATTCTAATCATAAATACGCTGTTAGTACTATTTAAATGGTTAAGGGCTCTACTTGGCTTGGCTAGCAGCCCCGGGATATTCCAGTGCCTAATGGTTGGCCTTACATCAGGCATTCCCAAATGCCAACCCTTTTATGATGACATTTTGGTTAGAGGCAAGGGGCAGGAGCATGATGATGCACTTAATGATTTATTAACAGCGCTACAAAGTTCAGGTTTATGTCTTGGGTTCAAGAAATGCAAACTGTCACAGCAAAGGTTGAAATATTTAGGTCATATTACAGATAAAGAAGGAATGCACATGCTGACGGAAGTGTTTGATGCTATTGTTAATGCACCTAATCCTACAAATATCTCTTAATTGCAAAGTTTTCTTGAGTTTATTAACCAGTATTCCAAATATCTACCCAACTTTGATCAATTTTTGTCCCAAGCTACAAGGCTTTTAAGCCTAAAAGTTAAATGGGAGTGGGTCTCGGAATGTACCAAGGGGGTGGAAACTGTCAAGAAACTGTTTGTTCAATCCAAAATCCTCGTGCACTATAATCCAAAACTTAAGCTTAAATTAGTGTGTGACGCAAGTCCTTATGGAATTGGATGTTGTATGATGCATGTGGTGCCAAACGGATGCAACAGACCAGTAGCTTTTGCTTTTGCATAAGATAACATTAGCAGAGCAAAGTTATTTGAATTTTGATTGAGAAGGCTTGGTCGCCTACTGGGATATTAAACGTTTTCATGAATATCTTATGCTCAACATTTTATCTTGCATTCTGATGAAAATGAACTGCTCTGGATCTTTGGCGAGACACATTCCTCAAATGGCCACCACCAGAGTACAAAGCTGTGCTCTGATGCTGAATGGATATTACGATACATTCCAGCATATAGATGGAATGCTAATTTAACGGCAGATGCTTCATCGTGTTTGCTCTTACCCAGCACTAAAAAGTACAAGGACAAAACGGAGCTCTATGTTAGCACAGGCAATGGAAACATTTCCAGTTCATGGCGAAACTTTAGCATTAGCTACTAGTAAAGCTCCTATTCTGTCTAGAGTATTGAAATATACAAAGCGTTGCTGCTCTGAAATGGTTAGCGACCCTGAACTTTAGCCTTATTTTGTTCGTAGCAACGAAATCTCACTGGAGTGTAGCACATTATTTTGGGGGAGCCGTGTCAATGTGCCCCTACAGTTCCAAAGGCAGGGCTTAAAAGATCTGCATAGTGGTCATTGTGACATAGTTAAAAATTAAAGACTTAGCCAGATCTAAATGGTGGTTGCCTAAAATCGATGAGCAGCTCCGAAAGAAACTTAAAACGTGTGATGGTTATCAGCAGAACAAAGGGAGCAACCTTCTGATCCCAAGCATAACTGGGAGTACCCTTTAAAGCCTAACGAGAGGGTCCATGTAGATTTTGCTGGGCCAACTTCAAAATATGTCATAGAAGTTTTTCAAAAGTGTATGACTGATTCTGGTTTAATTTTGACGCTGTTCACAGACAATGGTCCGCAATGGATGAGTCACGAATTCAAGAACTATTGGCACTAAATGACATTCGTCATATCATGGGTCCGGCATATGCGCTCTGGAGCAATGGGCTGGTTGTGATTTTTGTAAATAATTTTAAAAGAGCCTATAGAGCTGAAAGGGCTGAAGAGAGTTCAATTAAACAAACTATTAACAACTATCTAATATCTGTCTGAATTACCCCAAACGCTACAACACTGCAAACAGCAAGCAAATTTTTTTGGGGTCAGGAAATGAAAAGTAAGTTAGACTTACTCTTACCGAATCCGATTGAAATTGGTCGTAGGAAGCAATACGATCAAATCAAGCATTCACAGCATAAACCACCCTGTAAAGTTAAAGACGATTCATTAGTCTGGGTTAGAAATTATTCCCATACTATTGGTAGAAAATGGTTGACTACAAAAGTCTCTAAGGAACCGGTTTAGTGACAATTTGAAGTTCGTACTGAGAATGGAGTTACTCTCAAAAGACACTATGAACAACTGCACATTCGAGACGTGAATACGTCTGACACACCAATTAAACTGTCTAGGACAAATAAACGCATATCAGGTATCTTTCCAACCCGACCAATCCAAGTGTTGATCAAACCGAATTAACCAATCAGAGCTTAACACGTGATAAAGGTCAAAGGTCAGAGCTAGAAGTCGAAAACGAAAACACTTCAGCCCCATGCAGTTTTCAGATGTAGTAAGCGTTTCTGTAGTAAGTGATGTTCCTAAGCTAACTAAAACTCCACCAGTACTGAGTAATGCTAAAAAAACGCAAACACAAGACAATCCCTGCAGCTGATGCACAACTTCCAGTTGTGGAAGGGCGTCCTAAGCGACGTCGTAAAAAAAACTAAGAAACTTGATCTTTAAAAATGAAAGCAACTGTAATAATAAATTGTTAATAAAGTGAGTAACGTGGGGTAAGTAACTGTTTGTATCTATCCAAGTAACTCGTGTGCCCAATTGAGGGCACCTATTCACTTTATACCTCCCTTGAAAAAATGCATATGTTGTCTCGTTGTTCGTACACAGAATTGACTGCTCGACTGTTTCCTTTCATTTTGGTTCCGAGGCAGAAGAAAAGTGTTTTTGTAAGTTGTTACATGTGTAAGGAACTGAACGTACCTTTTTAAAATTGGAATATGAAATTAATATATATGCCCTCTATGTTTTCATATTCAACAACACTGCTGGGAAGCACCTTGGCCAGCAGGAAATCAATTTAAAAAGGAGTAAAGAAAAGATGTCATCTAAAACAACAGATATTATCAAAACCAAGCAACGAGTTGTCATCTAATTCACAACAATAGATGTCATCACCAGTTTGGATCAATTAAGGACTCAGCATCCAAGTTATATTTTAAATAGCCACCACCCGTATATCCCTGCTCCCCCTTCCCCTGCCGCACCCCGTTGCATCCCGTTCCTGCACTACCATAGTGTGGGTTCTGAATATCACTCCGCCTCCCTCTGGCACCTCAGGTGTTTGGTCTTTGGTTTTAAATTTATCAAACCGAAGACCGAACATGTGAATGGCTCCCACATATGCCCTCCCCCACCATTACTTTAACCCCCAATCCCCACACTCCTGCCACCTCCCGGATTCGCATACGTGTCCCCCATACACGCTTGCTCGCCTCCCCCTCCTCGAATACGTCGCCCCGTAACATTCTCCCTTTGGTGCAGCCCCGGAAAATTCGCTGGCATGTGTTTGTCTGAAGGCTAAAAAAAAACCCTATCACTGATAAATCCAGCATTCAGTAAGCAAGTAATCCCATGTTTAAGTTAATCCTTTGAAACAATTCACTTCAGTAGCGCGCATTGCACGCCACACACACGTGCCCTTGCACCCTCTCCCGCACCCCCCAAAAACGCCCCTCTGCGACATTTTCCCTTGGGTGCAGCCCCGGAAAAGTCGCATGTGTTTGTTTGACTGAAGGCTAAAAAAAAGCCCTGAGAAATCCAGTTCAGTAAGCAAGTAACCCCATGTTTAAGTTAATTCTTTGAAACAATTCACCTCGGTACCGTGGATGGCGACATTGTTGAAAGCAACGATCGTTGCCGCCCACTTAAAAACACTTCAACTCCTTTCTGGAAGTGAACATTTAGGAAATAAATGCGCCTTTCCATCGTATCAGGCTGCCAATTTCGAGGGGCCTCGAAATTAAGAACCAATCGTCGTTTGGTTTAAAGTTTTCTGGTTTAATAAACACGAGTTTTTTTTTTTATTTATTTTTTTTTATTTTTTTTTATACGAGCGTTAACCACTCTTGGTCATCTGCCCAAAGCCCTAAGGCCCTATGTCTGCAACAGCCAGATTTTTTTTATTAGCTTAAACGCCGACAATGGCACAGTCCACGCGACTAAAAGTTTGTTGGCCGCTTTGGTACCACAACAATACCAAAAAACGAACCCCAAAACGGTGCGACAAGTCTGGTAAGTGGCGCCATCTGTTCGAAGACGTTGAGAACGTGTCCCAACCCGAATTTGAAGGCAAATCCCGTCAATAGATGGCACTACAGGGTGGGGTACTTGATTGTACGACAGAATGGCGTGGCCGGTGACTTGGCCGCCTGCTCTGTATTATACAGGGTGAGGCAAAAGTCTGGTCACACGCAAATAACTGCTGTTATAATAGTCGTTTATGTTAATTCGGAAGACGTTTTCGTGATGTAAGTCAGATATGACGAAGCCAATAAAGATATTTTCAATGACCTTGAAAACAGCATTCACGGTCGTCTGCATTATATCTTCCAACTGCGCAAGATTCAGCAGAAAAGTGAATTACCAAGTTGTACACGAGCATCAGACATGACAAACTGCGAAAATAGTTTGAAAATCTGAGCATTATTGAAATAGTTACGAGGAGGTTTGCCACGAAGGTTTCAAAAAGAAACAGACCGAGTCTTGTTCCTGAGACGATGTCGGGAATCTTACAGCAACGGAAACACTCACAAAACAGTATTGGAAAACCAAGTCAATTTATTCCACAAAACTCTCCGTGAGTTCAATGCTCATAGCTCTGAAATCCGCCGTCCACATTGGCTTAGGCTTGCGTGTTCGCAGGTCGCACGGAACAGAAAGCGTGCTAGTGCAGGCCCACCTTGCAACATTGCTGTAGGGAAAGTTGACATATTTGAAATGATTTAAATCATTTGGCCACGTTTCTTGTAAACACTTCTTACCACGTAAATACCTACTATAATAAACCTTCTTTTGATCAATAAACAGTTTAAAGCTTACCTAAAATAATATTTAATAAATAGAGGTGCAATACAGCTAATTTCAACAGTGTTTTTTAGCTTAATAATACCCCTACTTTCTAAAGCCAATTCTAATTAAAAAGTTAACAACTTCCGTATACTATGGCGGGTTCGAGTGGCTGATAATACACTGACAGAAGAGAGTAACCTACAACAGCAACAGGGAAGAAACTCACTGATCTTGGAATTGAATGCAGTTCATTAATGGTTTAGTTGCTACTCAAGGCTTCCATAATGTTTTGCTTATGAGGTAAGAATAGATTTCGGATTAGAATAAACCTGAATTCCGTTTAAGTACCGCATGAATCATCTATACTGCCATGCGTGCAATGAAAACAATGGCTGCATGCAGTAATCTCATATATGTTGGTCAGGAAAACATTGGTAGCTTGCTAAAAAAAAGAACTGTGCATAAATAAACACACACACATATATATATATATATATATATATATATATATATATATATATATATATACTATATATATATATAGGGGTTATATGCTTGAAGTTTCATTCTACTTGTTAAAATGTACACGGATAAAAATTGGTGATTTTTAATTGAAATAATCAAATGTACAATTGAGAAAATTGTATCTGTTTAAGTGCTGTTGTGCTTTACGTAATATATATGATTGGTAAAGCACAACAGCACTTAAATAGATGCAATTTTCAGAATTGTACATTTGATTATTTCAATTAATAATCACCAATTTTTATCCGTGTACATTTTAACAAGTATAATGAAACTTCAATCATATAACTCCCTTTTTTACGGCACACTTGACATTTTTATTTGTAATCCGTGTACCTTTTTACGGCTATGGTGTCGCGCTATAAAGGTTTATGCCTGTAGTCGATTGTTGCATGCACGAAGAATGGATCTGGAGTTTGCTGAGTGGCATTGTTACCTAAATAAAATGATTAAAACAATGTAAAACAATCAAAATGATCGTTTGGGGGTCCCGTAACTCCGGAATGGATCGACCAACCGAAAAAGTGGTCCCTGTAAGGTTGAAGCCCTGGAAAATTTCTGACTCAGATCATGTTTCAGATTTTAGGTAGGTGCAGTAGTTTTTTTTCTAAAACTGTGTCAGCCAAGAACAAGAGCAAGAACAAGAACAACAAAAACAAGTGAACAGTTTTCAAATTTACGTGTGGCTCCCTACGTTTACTCTTGCACGGAATTGCATAAAAGTTGGTGTAAAGTTTGGAAAAGTTGCTATCTACTATCTGGCCAAGTTTGGTCGAAATATATTGAATAGACACGGAGAAATTAATAGTTTTAGTTTTGCCGGAGAGAGGACTTTAATCACATATATACACGGCTATCGCCATGTATGATATTTCGCTTGTGAGCAGACTAAATGATGATTAGGAATTATTAGGGCTGAGGTTGCTTTATTCAGGGGCCTCGGCTTTACGCCATGCGCCATGGGATCACGATTAAACAACGAAGCTTCAACAATCAGCAAGTGGGCGAGCGGGCTCATTCTTGCCACGGTATGGTCACGGACCTTTAGATTCCTGTAATAAATGATTTGAGATTTGAGAAAAAGGGCAAGCGGCCGACAAAGAAATGGATATGCGCTCTAACAATTAAAAACAAACACTATTGCTTCAATAATTCTGAATATTACAGCCGAGTTGAATCAGCAGGATTCAGCTACACCGGTGTATGTTACGCCGGGGAACAACTAATTCTATATGATTCAAACACCACAAACTTCGAAATTCCTTTGTAATACTATTTGATACTATTAGCACCAATTTCTGGATTGTAACAATTCAGTAGGCCTCGTATTTCAGTCCCATGTGAACCAAAGGAGTTGAGATGTTTGGTAGATCACATCAAAAACCAAAACTGGTTAAAAGAGCTTCCAAATTGAGAATGGATCTGACTTGCAAAGAAGTGATATTAGTAGGTCAAGATAATAGCTAACATAAGTCTACCTAGTACTTAGTTGAATAATTAAATGAAAGACTATTGCTACCAAATTTTTCCTTTAACTTCTGAAGTATTTGTTACTGGGTTTAGCTTAGCGAATATCTGTTCTGTTTATATCACTCCTATGACCCACCCGTTCAAAACTTGGCAACCATTTTACCAATATCGGTTTTTGACAAGATGTCACTACTTTTCCCCACTTTTTGTTCCCATTATTCCATCACAAACAGTTTGACACTGAATTGGCAGTTACAACTGATATATTTGCAGTTTTTTTTTTATTATTCTACAAATATTCATGAAAATGGTTTTAGTAAAGGTAAGAGATGTTACAAATGTGGTATGGTATTCGTGTTAACTCTACCGCCCAAGATAGCAGCAGTCACAACAGATAGGCATGGCATGGCAGTCAACACATCGTCACGGCATGACTGATAGCGTAAACATATTGTCGCCATCAACACTAATCATGCATTACTGTGACACCCAAAGCTACAATCCCAAAAATTGAGTTCGTTTTTTGCCGTAGTCATACGGACAATATGGTTTCTGAGCTGCTGTCCAGCACGTTGCTATGCGACAACATTGGTCCTTTGCAAATTAACAACGTTGTTGGTGGACCAACTAGCTGGCTAGCCGTTAGCTAGTTACGAATTTTGAAAAGCAGCTGAGAATCAGAATTTGCATTGGAAACCAATTCAAAGATTTTCGAACATGGAATAATTTTTCTCTGGTTGACTATTGCTGTCTTTCCACTAAATTCCAGCTTTTATACCCATGTGTTATTTTTACCCAGAGCCCTGGAATGTGCTAAACTCTTGTTCAAGATACAACCTCACACAATTCTATGGCGTCACGCTGGCATACTACAATAGTGCAGTTGAATGCTGATGATTGTTACATTATTTGCTGCAACACTCTAGCATATGTCATAATAACCCATGTGAGCATCTTATATAAGAACATGTAAGATCCTTTAAGTTCCTAAAGGTGTCCTGCAAGATCTTGGTCCAAGATCCTGTGGGATCCTGCAAATCTTGCAAGATCTTGTGTCCAAGATTCTATAGAAGATCACCGATCCTGTAGAAGATCCTGCAAGATCTGCACCAAGACCCTCCAGGATTTTGAATATCAGGTGCAAGATCATGTAGAATCTTACAGGATCCTGCATCCTCCTGCAAGATCTGCACCAAGATCCTA